>OMNV01001070.1:2974-15740 GCA_900303265.1 Brotula barbata | reverse complement strand
TTAAGAGCAGATGCGAAAGGGAAAACACATCCTTTTTTTTAAAATGCATTATCTCACCTCACTGTATCGGTTTGGCGAGCAGTGAGTTATTTTGCAGCTTTAATCTACAGAAAGGATAAGTGCTGCTAAGGAATATAAATGATTGCACAGTCTGGACGTAGCCTGTATTTTTCAGGGTCCACCTGTTCCAAAGCTTGCTCTCCTAACTTGGCACCGCTTTCTGTTGTTTTCCATTATGTCGTAGCCCGAGTTTTGCAGCAAAACTCATAAAATGTAAATATTAGATTGGTGCTGGGTCAGGGAGGTTTACAGTCTGTGTCTGTGAAGAGGCTGCATCACGCCAACCTGCTGCAAACGTACTTTTTGTTACTCTTCTTCTCTAAGCTTCGTTTTCATTTTGGACGTCTTTCCCATGACCCCGGTAATATTCAGCGTGCGTATTTATGTATGTTTATAACTATTATTATATCCCTGTAACATGCACACAGTCCTAACATGTCACTGTAATGCGTGGGTTAGAACTTATTTGACTATAATTAGCTAAGATAATGAAGCGTTTCAATAATAGAAAAACAGATGAAGTGAAAGATCATCTCAGCGACGCCAGTCAAACTAATTATTGTCTATAAAATGATCGTGTTTTGCCCCCGATGCTTCATCTGTGTCTCGTCTTGTACAGGTTCTGTTCATGTGTCTCATATGCTGTACGCTATGCGAACGTATAACAAAAAACAAACCGATACCCACGGAATTAGATTGTGGCCGCATAAATATGTGGAAATAATTGGACATCTGCCAATTTGACCGTTATCAAAGCGCACATAGAACGATTCTTTGTCAACATATGGATGATATACATGGCCGAGCTGCAGCAATTACTGTAAACATATGCAAAACCCCGCACTTCTGCATAAGTTGGTGGTCATGACAACATAGAGGGGATGAAACCATGACCCCCCCCCCGTTTATGCTGGACTGCCTTATGGCAAAGAAGTCCTAAAAAAATGTTGTGATGGCTCTGTGGTGAAGTACAAATTTGCTGTTTTGCTGTAGATACCCACACAAATCAATGCAGAGGAATGATTAAAGTTCAATTTTATGAACAGTTCTCCACAAAATGTTAACAAAACTACAGTTAATCGAATGATTTTACAGGAAAATGACAGTAGAAATTACTGTTCAATTCAGATGTTTAAAAAAAAAATAAGGAATGTGGATGAGGATGTGCGTTTTTCTGTATGTGTGTGTGTGAGAAATAGCTCCTTATACGTCCATGTCCATGCAGGCGATGGGAAAAACACACATTGGGCTGACAGCCACTTCCACCGTGACCAGGAGAGAGAGCTTGTACTGCACCGTAAAATGTTTTGGGAAAACTTAAGTGTCAAAATCGATACTTCCAAATAGTTTTCTCTCCACAGAGCTCGGGGCTGTGCTTGTTTTTATCATTTCGCCGAGGCACGTCTTAACGCTACTTGCAGCAAATGTCCTCCAGATGACATCTTTGTAGGGCTCATTCACAGCGTCAAAGAAAATGAATTTCAAACCGATTACAGGCACATAATAAACGGGCTTCGCCTTCGTCGAATACCCCCTTAAAAAAGATGTGAGAAATTACCGCGCAGTTCCATTTAGATGTAGCCAAAGTGTTTTGAGTGAATATGTTAATAATCATACTAAAATGCTCTCACTTCTGTGTGCCTCATTCAAATCAAATTCAAATCTGCTGCTTTACTAACGCGTACTCGTCTTACATCATGCCCCGTTAGACAGCTGAAAACTCTCTCTCTCTCCTTTTTTTTTTTTTTTTCTTTAATCTTATGTAAACAATTAATGGATTGAAGTGTGAATAATGTCAGATGTATTTATTCTTGTTCACACGGAACAGCATCTCCTGCTACACTGGATTTAATGGACAACATTTAAACAGCAGCTGTCAGGCTGTCAGCGTGTTTGCCTCGTTAGGAATTAATCCTGCTGTGTGATTATTAATGAGATATTATGAGCAAAAAGTCCATTTGCAGAAGGTTTGGAGCTACTCCAAGGGACAGGTACTCGTGAGTGTTCTGGAGGAACACCTTCAGGGGGAAAAAAAAACAACATCCCTGGGCAGTTTTATTCTTTGCTTTGGACATGATGGTGGCCAGCAGTGTCAGGTTGTCAGGCAGGTTTATGGCCAAGTTCACTGGAAAGAATTTGACAGTTGCAGCAGTTTCCAGAGTGCCGCGAATGCGTGGAGATGTCAGGCAGCAGATGTCTGCGCTGAAAAGTAGATGATAACATTTAGCCCACGTTTGCCGAGGTTTGGTGTGAGTTTTCCGCTGTTTAAGAAAGAGTTCTATTCATAGAGACGATGCAGGACACGGAGTCTGCTCGCCGCCCTGCGTCACCTATCAGACGGCTCCGCGTCAAAATAATTGGAGCAGTGCCTTCTGCTATTTTAAACGGTATTTAACAACGTCTGCAGATTAAGATGATGATTATTTTTATTATTTTATTAGAGTTTTATTCACTCTCGGCAAAAACCAACAACATTTGAATCCCTGTTATTATTGCCAATTACTACTGTTAAGACGGAGCCTTTCTCTTCGTATGCTGCTGTTGGTGCTAAGATTAGAAATATGACTCGACTTGATCTTTTGTTGCTTCTGTTCAGGGCTGAACATTTTGAGGTAGAATCACTTTCTCCAGCCCTAATCTGCCTGAGGAGGAAAGGAGGCTCAGTTACTCCGGCGGAATCAAGCGCTTGCACTCTAACCCGCTACATTTGCACCAGCAAGTGCTCTTCCTGACACCTCTTTTTTAGCTTGTTGTTATGGTGATTTGGCAGCCAGTTGTACCACCCGTCACCATGGGAACAAGACAACTAAAAGCTGTGTGTTTGTGTGACAGCGATATGAAGAAATCTGAAACAAAGATATCCCTTTCTCCTCCCCTGACAGCGCTGAGGCACTCTGCTCAGAATGCAAGCAGGGGCTATGACACCATGAAGGGCTGCTTTACAATAGAGCCCATCACAATAGACCAAAGGCTGCTGCTGCTTCTTTTTATATGTGGAAACATCACAGGCAGCGGATAAACTGGGAAAACCGAGATGTCACGTGGCTCCCACGGGGACAGCGGGGAGTTTTGATTTAGCCGAAGCAACTTGACCCTGACGACCGGGGGCGCGTGATGTCATGTGAAAATGTAGAGATATGAAAGGGGGACGTCAAGGTGGAAAGTGATTGGAAGATAAAGAAAATACGACACGTGACAGAACACATTTTCTGGTACCTGGACGTAAACTTCACACTTCACCAACATCGTTTAGCGAGCAACAAACACCAGATGTCACCTGAAGCTACAGTCTTGCTCCTGATTACAGCCCACACGTCCATCTGCGACTCTTATCTTTGTAATCGTTAATCTCCATTTGTTCATTGTTTAGGTAGACATCTGTTTATCCATGCAATTATTATTAATTTGATGATAATAGTTTGTTCTGTATGATATCTCCTCGTTACCTTCCTATATCAACTAAGTGACTTTCCCCCTGTTCGCCTTTTTTGTTTGAGCTCCAAATCTTGGAAAAGCCAAGAAAAAGGAAGAAGAAAAACCCCACTGATTGCATGCACCATAGTTTTCTGATAAATGACACATCGTCTCATCCACCATTAAATTGTGACTGGTTCCTTTATGTGTTCCTGATGTAATATGGAGCTTTTCAATGCGAGCGCGCGGTAAAGGGACTACGCTCTTTTTCACTTCTATGGTTTTATTCATCAGGGCATAAAAATCCTCTTTACCTGCTCGTCAAACCAGGTGAATCCAACCTCGGATGACAAACATCGCAAAACAGATTCCACTGTTACGGTTTGTTTAATCTAAGTTTTATGAACTTAGCTAAAATGCAGAAACCAGGTTTTAGAAATATAAAAGCATTAGTATTCAGAGAGGCGCATCTGGCAGTTATTACAATAACCGTAGTAATGTTTTCTCTTGTATGCTCCTGATGGGTTCTTTTATTTTTACCCATAAGTGCCATCCTTATCAGTGAACCAAAGACAAAGGAGTAGTTTATATGCACAGCAATGCTTTGTATTTGTTTGATGAAGACCATTAGCTAGACCGAAATACAATCATGTAAATTCATGCCGTGGTGTGACTCTGTGGAGTTAGCCGCACATCCTCTATCATGTCGTGGCACTCCGAGCTACAGTACACGTGTCCACGCCACGAGTAAGACCAGACACTTTTGGGACGAAGGACATATTCATATGGACGCAAGTGCTATAATTTAAGGTGCTGAATGCATGACTGATCAAGGAGCTTCTATTTAAACAGAATTATAAATGGACTTCTCACTTAAACAGCTCATATAAATGTCTCATTCATTCTCCCGACTTATGGACTAAAGACAAAAATCATCCAACATGTTCGCTCTCTCTTAATATTTCATCCAAATGTCCACCGTGGTCTACATCATGCAAGCTGCTAGCCTGAAGCTGTCATTTAATTAATACGTTCAAGAGTTTTTCAGCCAAATATCACCTGGAGGGCATGACGAAAGGAAAAAAAAAAAATAAGAAAAGGAATTTCAAGGAGAGAGAGAGAGAGAGAGAGAGAGAGCATAATTGACAATATAAACACATGAGTGTGGGAGGTGGAGTAAGTCTTCACCTTTCATGTGGGCATTCACTCCATCAAACATCGGGGACCGTGTTCCCCATCGGGGGGGGCCCAGCGGAGGATTAGTTGGAGCTGGATACACTCTCGCATGCATGTCACAGAGGATCGATGTGTGTTGCGCCGTGACGCAAAAAGGACTGCAAAAGCACAGGTCCTTACAAATAATGAAGAAAGGGTGGTGAGCTTAAGTGGTTCTCTTCCAAAGTGCTCCTTTTTTAACATGCTGAGACAGAGAGAAAAAAAAAAAAAAAAGGAAAGAACAGGTAAAAACAAAATGGACTGTTTTGGATCCCCCTATGTGGACAAAGTGAACGACACTTAGTCTCACTGTGAAAATAAACGTTTTCAGAGAGCCTTGAGCGAGGTAGTGAACCCGTAGCTGCTCAGTGGTCAACAAGAGGAAGATGATTGTTGTTAAAGTGAATTTCTCCGGGGGGGGTAAAGGAAGACGTGGCTAAAAGCATTCTGGCTCGGCGAAGCATTCACGAGCAAACAAAGGTTACAAAAATGTTAACACCGCGACTAAATGACACGCGTACCAGCGTGAGGACGAGGAGCATCCCCACCGGCAATGAAATTTAATGATCAAAAGCAGAGAGGATCCCACAGCCCCTCGGCAAATGACACATGTATCTACAAACCAATCTTATTTCCTCATCACAGTTTTTCCCCCAGGAGCCAGAAAGCGCTCGTATTTTCATTTTGCCAGCGGAAGAATGCGACGAGATAATAGTCGGAGGGAAACGCTTTGAAACATAAAGCTGATCGCCCATAAATTACACTCCTAAATATAAGGTTTTATAAGTTCATTTGTATTGGTAATCACATGCAACAGTTCTGTGACTTCCTCACTCTCTGCTGTGCATCTTAAAATAGGATATGGCCTCTGGCTTTAGTTAGCAACACCAACAGAGGAACACTCAATAAAGGTGTGAGGCATCGGCCCTTAAAGGTTCCAACACACTCCGTCCCGGTGTCTTTGAGATATCTCCTGTCTATACCACTGGCTAAGTACACCTTCCAATTCTTTAATCACTATTATTCACACTGCATCTGGATCTGATTGGAGACCCGATTAAATAATGGCTTGTTTCAGTAATTTGCTGCCTTAAAGGAAGCGGGGCAGCCAAGCGTGTTCTGCTGTTTTCCCCTCCGTTTTAAAGAATAATGTGGAAGGCAGAGTTAGACATTGTCAAATGTGCAAAGTTTTCACCAAAGCCCAATAAATTGCATCTAATAAGTGAAAATCTTAGTTCCTGCACTGCGTTAGAGTGCTTACATTTGCTTTGTCACAGCTTGGTGGCGTTGTCTCTGTCCAGAGCGGTGACTAAGTGATTTAGTGGTTAGCACCGTTGCCACACAGCAAGAAGGTCGTGGGTTTGAGTCCCGGGGTAGACCACCATACCTTTCTGTGTGATGTTTGCATGTTCTCCCTGTGTCCGTGCAGGTTTCCTCCTTCACCAACAAAAAATCTGCATTAGGCTAATCACTCCTGACCAAGGCACCAGGCAGAAGATCTGAAGCCGCTCCCCACTGCTAGTGTGTGACATCGATTTATCCTCTCCATCGGTTGAAATACTTCTCAATGTTTAAATTGTGCAATTTATGCAAACTGTGTGGGAAAACATGGACGTCTGGTCACTTCTGTGTTTGTCTCGACAAGCCTGGGCCCTTATTAACTCATTCAGTCAAGTTAGCTGGATAGCTAGCAAGCACTAGCAATAGCTAGCCAGCTAATCTTTGCTAAAACAACAAAAACAAAGCCCAAAATAGAATAATCAATAAATAATGAATGTCCCTAATATGCTGTCAGATCATCCCTGACTAAAGTAATGACAAGAATGTTTGTGTCCTTTAACGTCATAACAAAAAGGTGCTGCGATATCTTTCTACCGGATGGCGGCGCTTGAGAACCTTGGGCTCGTTGACCTGTGGTGAGGGCAGCCTAGCATGCATGAAAGGTAGTAAAAAAGTTGGCAAATATTAATAATTGTACTATAACGACTAATACTACTTCTTGTTTATTTGCTAGTTATTTTACACTTACACTTATTTGTGTATTACTGCCACCGGCTGGACAAAGAATAACATACCAGCCTGTTTTTCCTTAATGGTGTTGCAACTAGTGTGGGAAAAGGTGGATCGTTGCACATTAAATCCCCTTAAACACTAAATAATAAATACAAAAAAAGTTAAGATTAGATATCCATGAGCGATCAAATGTCTGTTATAAATATTTGTTATTAATTTCATACAGATTTCCCCAGAATACATACTGTTTGGTATCTCTGGAAAGTTACTCTACCATTTACAACAAAACCACTAAGACTGAATCATTAGTGTTTAAGGGTAAAACATTGCAAACTTTTCTGTATATATCCCAAAACAATGGAGTGTGTATAATGTGTCTCCTTTAAATATGGATATTATTTCAATCTGTTTATCAGTTAATTCATATACAGATGGATAAGGGTGCTTTCGTAGTGACATTACCGTATGCTCATATTTTAAGGCTGGAAAAACACACATTCAATCAAAATTAATTGGATATACTAAGTCTAGTTGTTTTCCTCGGCTTCAGTCTGTCCTCCTGGATAAAAAAAAAACGACAACGTTAATTTTCCGTATACTTGGCATATTGTCTGGCTTGGCCTATCTCCTTCAATGAAATGATGGGAGTAATGTATTTATTAAAACCTAGCTCGCAGTTATTCACGCTGAGACCTATTCACGGCTGACACAGAAGGCTTAAAAATATATGGTAATGAAAAGCAGCTTTGTCTCGCGCTCTGTTCACTTACAGCGCTCAATCGAATTATTTTATTCCCAAAGGGTTGTAATTAGAGCCGGCGCTGCAGAAAATGGTCAAATTAGAAAAAAAAAAAAAAAAAGAAAAAAAAAGATTGCCAACCTACAAATCAACCTAATGTAACATTAATTAGAGTCAGTGTGATTACAATAGAAGTCATTATGCCAAGCTTTGCCATAGAGTGTATTAAAACAGTGGTAACAAACCTGAGAGTTTAGCCACACTTTTTAGGCTCTATTCCTGTCGGAGGATGATATGCAAAATAAAGTGAGTGCCGTCTTGTCGCGGCGAATTGCAGGCATCAGCGTTGTCCTTCCCCTCCTCGGGGGAAAGTCATTGACAGATCGGTCAAACTGATGGTATAAAATAGAGCTAAATTGAGTGTAATGCAAGAGACTCTCACTTTTTACAGCTGTAACTTGATGTATTTTCTTACATTCAAATCGTTGATAGACCTTTCCCTTTTTTTTTTTGGTTGGGAGCGTAGCCCATTCATTTAAAGAGATGTCATCATTTTAGATTAAAATGTCTATAACGATCTCTGAAAAAATAGATAAGGTGAAGTTTTATTGATCGCCGTGGGGAAATTAGACCATTGAAGCAGCAAAAGTAATTCAACGGGGGAACAGTCGAATGGAGGAAAAGGACAAAAATGGAATCGAAGCCCAGCGATAAAACGCATAATATGACAACAAAACAATTAAACAGAATATAAACTGTGAGGAGGTTATACAGATATATACAAATTTAAGATAAAATATAGGACTTGGGAGATTTGCGCGTATCGTTTAACCCTTTAAGCAGTGGTATATTAATAGATCCAGTAAAGGGCCATTAAAGCCATTTTGGATCAATTTAACGGGCCTTTTCACATTAGCAACCCTTTAACAACCGGGTTTATGACATATAAATGTCATAAAAATAAGAGAAATCTCATTATATCTAGTGAAGGTCTGATGAAAAAAAGTCTTTAAATCTATTATAGTAACTCTCATTTTCTTAAGCTATGGATTTTGTGGATTCGGCTTACATTTCTCTTTACTGTAACACTGTTTACTGTTACAGATTATAGTTTGGGAATTTCATCCGAATTTAATCTGAAACTTTTTGAAGACGGACACATTGGGGGTTGAGTCGGAGTTCAAGGCACAATGTAACTTAAAACTTGAAGTTATTTATATTCATCTGTACAAATCCAGCCCAGCCCTTGTTCAAAGGAAGCAGCAGCTGTAGGGACAGCGTATAGCATAGCGGGGATGAGGTTCAGCTTACCTCACATGGCGTATCCCCTGTGGGACGCTGTTGTCTGGAGTCCCATAGATTGCATCAGGCTCAGAACATATTGAGGCACGGATCGCGCCGCCACGAGGCATTTGCATCCTTTCATCAATACGCTGCTAATGCATGCAGCGCCCGTGTCTGCAAAGCCGCACTCCACAGTTTGGAAACAAAAGGTTGCGGTTAGCCGAGGCGCACAGCGGCTACGCGCAACAAATCCACGCATACGTATGAAGATACAGTGTGTCAGATCTGCTGGGTGATCATGGCTGATCACGGCCTCCCTGGCTGTAACTCTCAGCTTCACACAGGGGGGCGCGAACCCTTCCAGTACTCGGTGAAGCCTACGCCAACTGAATTTGAATTCAAAAGCTGCTCGGTCGACCGACCTCTTCGGCTTCCAAATGTATTCAGAAAACAGCGCGAGCGTCGAGATAAGCAAGCCTTTAGCTGAGACTACCACACGTTCTGAATGGGAACGCGGAGAAGACGAAAGAGAATCCCACACTGTTATGTAACACTTTGAACCCAGGAGGACATCAGCTGCATGTTGATCTGTGTTTTGTGTCTTTTGCTAAAGGCTTTACAAGGTTAAATCGACGTGACTAGCAATCACTGTCATAAAATGAAGACGTAACATCTTCCCCTCCTTGATGAACAAAGGGCCGGTGTGACGGGATGGGGAGCAGCCGCCACTTTTGGATATTTTCACATGCCGAATGAGTTTGGAAATGTTCCCACTTAATTAACTTCCATCTTTTTTATTTATCTTTTTTCTTTCCTTTTTTTATTGAATAGATGTTAGTCCGTAGCTTATTTTAATAGCATTTTCTTTCAAGCGTGTTGTCAGTTTATAGCACTTTTAATAAGTTTTGAAGTCCTAATGTACTCTGTTAGGTTTTTATATGCATATAGACGTGGTGTTTCACACTTTTTATGACGGTCCGCTCCGTGCCAACATCCACACGTTGTATGTGGATCTCGGCATTGTTCCCAGGGGTTTGACAAGCTTGTAAGGTTCTCATTTTGCGCTACCACAACATACCATGCTATAAAAACCGATCCGACTACACAGCGAGGCTGTTTGACAGGAGTGGAGGAGTGGGATTACTTTAAAGAATCATTCATTCATTTATTCACTCATTTGTTTGTTTATGTTTTGATTGGCTTTGTCCGTGCCTACATTGTGTCAACATTTTCATTTGTGTTTCCCAGAAGTGGCCATTTACCCTAGAAGTCCTTATTTTGTGACGAATTAAAGGTCGGGCTGTGTTCAATCCATGCACTGGGGAACAAGCTAATCTATCTATCTATCTGTCTGTCTGTCTGTCTGTCTGTCTGTCTGTCTGTCTGTCTACCTGTCTGTCTGTCTATCTATCCACCCACCCATCAATCCATCATCCATCATCCATCCATCCATCCATCCATCCACCCATCTATCATCTATCCATCCATCCATCATCCATCCATCCATCCATCCATCTATCATCCATCCATCCATCCATCTATCCATCCATCCATCCAATTTATAGTATTCATGAAATTGGCAGAAGTTGAACATATCAATGATTTGTTATGCAGAAATGACCATTTATTGGTATGGATGTGGGATGGATTATTACTTTTACTTTTGATTGACTGAAAGCTGAGAGCGATGTTGAAACTTGTGCAGAGTTCTTAAATATTAATCAAAAGGATCACTGGGTCTCCCAAAGATAAACAACACTTTATTACTACATTATTACCTCCGTACACCAATCTAAATAGCGTACCATTTTGAGCAGTAGCTTGCAAAAAATATGTACTATGTACCTCTCGGGAAGAAATATACATTTTGGATGTCGTGAGTCAACATAATCTCCAAACAACTTCAACTGGAAGGCATGACGGCTATCTTGGAAAATGTTCAATCCCAAACTTATTACCGTGCTGTCTGTGTGTATAAACTTGATGTATCAGTTGTCATCTCGGAGACAACCGAGAAATCAGTGGCTGGTGTTTTACCATCATCCCAGAGAAGATTCTGAGGTGCTGGTGCATCAAAGAAGCGAGCAGTTTTTTTGTTTTTTTTTACTCAGAATCTTCCATCTGAGTAACTTTTTCCTTTCCACTCTGCGTTGCATTGATGGGCAGTTTGTATCTATCACGAGTTCGTATAGTAGACACAAAGACACTGTGTAGTGTACTGGACTTTCACATCCACAGTTTTGGTTGGAATTACTATTCTGTGCAAATTTTAGGGCTCCCGAGGTTGGTCAAGCCACGGTCTGTCACAGTCATGCTGGCAGAAGTCCCATCATGATCAAAACAAGCCTGTGGTAAGAAAGGAACAGTGGGTTTTTAATATATTTCGTTAAAGCATTTTCATTGCAAAACTTTTGACTAATTGGCTTTTAAATATTTGATGTCAAACAGTTATGTTGGTTATTCGGCCTGCTCATCGGGGGAAAGGGTACAGATAAACACAGTAGTGCTCATTTAGTGGAACAGAACACTTCAATCAAAAGTGCAGAGCATTATATTGGTACAGCTTCCTTTGGAGCAGATACAGCAGGGAGCACTGATAATGAATTATAAATTATGAATGATTTTTATGGGTGCACATAAAGGATCAATGATGAAATGTTCCATTTCCCACTGATGGTGTCAGAATGATTATATATATTTCCTTTTTAATCTGCAAATTATGCCTCATTAAAGCTGCTCTGGGATTTTAATGTGGAAGCACCACCACTCTTATCAGCCTAAATTACAAAGAGGGACTGCAAACAGAGGAAAAAAAAACGGAGATCCTATGGACAAACTGAATTAAAGTCCCCGGGCAGACGTGTCTGGTGTGCAGGAAGGGTTTGATTGATACTTAAGAGTGAGATTGATTGTAACTTAAGAGCACGACTCAAACTGTCTCCCGGACACAGCGGGAGCACTCCGCCCGGAAACAGCTGGAACCATCAACGCCAAGATGTTTGAGCGATATAAAACCTATATATGAAGCACGTATAATATCACGAATGTCTTGTTGTATGCATATGCACCCTACCTGGCAGACATCCACAGCATTAACATAAGGTGACAAAAGAGCCAGAGAGCACACTGTGTATGCTGGAGTCAGCAGAAAATGACCGTATAAGGGCACATCAGACGCATTTCCATGTTCTTGTTGTCACTGAGGGTTCTATTTGGAAACCTTGCAAGCCTGTAATGTGCCAGAAAAAAACACAGCACCTGCCTTTCCTCTCTCTCTCTCACTGCATCACCGCAATGCACACTGAGTTAACATAGCCAGTTTTAGGTACTGAGCAACACCTGGCCTTTTGCATGAGGCCTGACTGAGCAACAGGAGAGAGGCTCCATGGAGAAACCGAACTTGGCAGAGGCCATTGAAAAAGGAACAAGGACAAACAATAAAATAATCCAAAAAAACGACCAAAGGTGGCAGGCCGACATATATTCAGCCATGTTGTCAGTCACTTCATCAGAGGAAACTGAACTGGGGGCAGCTTTGCATGCTGCTGCTACGCTGAGCAGCATCCAGAGAGTGCAAATCATAGGTGCTGACCAAACGCTCACCCAAAAGCAAGTACTTGATGAGTGTGTTTAACCAGGTGTGTAGGTGAGTAAGTTGCTGATGTAAATGTGTTACGGACGATCTAATATGAGGCTTTTAGGTCAGTTCAA
This sequence comes from Brotula barbata, assembly GCA_900303265.1. Lineage (NCBI taxonomy): Eukaryota > Metazoa > Chordata > Actinopteri > Ophidiiformes > Ophidiidae > Brotula > Brotula barbata. The sequence goes on along the minus strand of OMNV01001070.1, from coordinate 3,304 downwards.
CACCCCTGGGTCTGCCTAAATGTATGGATCTCTAAAGAATTTTTCAAATTTTGACAACATTCAAAACCTCCCGCTATATTCGATTATAAAATCAGGTAAAATAACAACAAAAAGCATAATAGCATCTCTGCTTACATTATCTGCTAGTGTCTCACATCTCTGACCTGATCTCTCTGCGATGGGAATGTGTGCTGTGATGTGATGTAAGAGTATGCAGCCTCAGGAGATGTGCACATTTAAATATTGTGCGTACAGTGGTCCCACTACCATTTTAATTTCATGCAAATGCTTGGGAATGACACACATGACCTAACCTTCCCCCGTATTAAT
>OMNV01001061.1:107170-131566 GCA_900303265.1 Brotula barbata | reverse complement strand
CACAAGCCAGTCATGACTGCTGGACACCCCCCTCCCCCTCCCCAATCCACCACCCACCCTGTGGCAAAAGCATTCCACAGTGAACAACTACAGGGAGTTGGTGGTGGGCTGTTTCCATTTATGAGGCACTTCGTGATTAGCATATTTAGATTAGATTTACATTCCATTACTATTTAGTTTTATAACACTTTTAAATTCATTTTAATGATGCTTTGAGTGTCACTACAGCACAGAAAGGGGTCTGCAATGGTGCAACACAGCCTGTCAATGTACTGGAATGATTCCACTGGAATGTGTGGTTGTGCTGAGGTCTACAGGAGAAGGAATGACGACAACAACAACAGCACAACTCCACCTGGCTAAAACTCTGCAACCTCACTCATCTCGCTGCCTGGCCAACAGCATTTACAGACTAGTTGAACCAAAAGGGTCCGCAGTCCACAGTGAGCTCCTGCCACTGAAAATCAAGCAGTAGACACAACTGGTTGATGGCTCAATGTTTATCAAAGATGGCTACAACAGGACACATAAAAGAAGACACCATTCCTATGAATTGTGGCTGCTAAGAAACAAAGACATGAAATCTTCCAAAATCATCTCCAGCTATATTCTCCAACAGTTAAGAAAACAAGGTGTCAATTAATAAAGCTAACAAATAACTACAGTCTGACTGCAACATTTTTATGTAAATGACTACAGCCACAATTTAATTGAATGCACTACCGTACCCTGATGCTGGGCTGCTTAAATCAAAACTTATGCATGTCTGGAATGAAATGGAGTGTAAAAGAGAGTGTTCTTTGCTACTGAACTTATTGAGACGAGACACATTTTTGGGACCATGGTCACATACTCCTCACTCAAGGAGGAAGGGTATATGCTGGGAAATATTAGCTAAAAACCACAGTAATTAGCTCAACTAAAAGGTCAGTAATTTAATTTACAAGCCTTTCTGTCATTTGTGTAGTTGTCCAATTTTTAAAATGTCCTTTTGATTTTTTCTTCTTCTGAATAGATTAAAAAAAATTAATCCAGAAACTCCATTTAGTAAGCATAAAGACTGACTTCTTTGGTCACAACACACTGGTTCAAACCTGTTGGAATATGCGTACCTGAAAGCAACCGAAGGAAGTGGTGAGGTGAGAAAGTCAAGTTCATATTGTCTCCTTTCATATTTTGGGACCCTGCATGGGAACACCCCAAAAACCTTTTACTGTACTGCATTCCGGCTTTTGCTATCACAAAGCATGGTACACATGGGCAAATACTATTTGAGTAATTTGTGCCCAAAAAAAGGCTGTAAACTATGAGTAAATCAATCGCAAAAGCACAAGCGAGTGTAAAAACAGCTATCAGCAGTGTATTTCAAAATACGTGCTTTTACTTGGCTCAATAGGCGGGTTGTAAACTGTGCTGTGGAACAATGCATTATACAAATATCCTGTGTTGAGAATTTTAAATAGGTAATTCATTAGCACTATAATATTGGATGGCTGGCTGAATACTGCAGAGCTGTTAATAATGAGATCAGAGCGATCCAACATGAGATAGAGCAAAATGTATCAGTACATCCACATTCCACTCAACTCACCCAAATGTCCAACTTAAACAAAGGAATATCGCTGGAACGATCCTGTCATCAAAACTACTTTCAATCAGTCTGGCAGGTCTGATTTGCGTAACAATGAATGACCTTTCAGTGACATGTAACCTAAACACTTCAAATTTCAATCACAGGGAATGTACTAATCATTTTTGATTGTGCTTGAGCTTTTGAGTATTTGCACATTAGTGGTCACTCAAAATGTGGCAACCGAGAGTTGAAAAAACATTTTAATGAGACCACAGATTTACAAAGTATGCCACTACAATTGGAGAACAATGACCAGACTAACAAACATAACGGTATTGGGGCATATTATTTCTCTCCAGCAGCCACAGGGCATTTTTTGCAGATATTATTGGGTATTCTTTAACAGGTAAAAAAACCTGTTTGATTGGACAGAACATATATTCACAAAGAGGCCTATTTCTAAATCTTTCTCGGTTTGCAATGTGATTGTCTGTCCGCATAAGACAAAGTTCTACGCCGTCGTGTCACCCTTTTACCAATGATCTTAATGGCGGTCATGAGAATTCAGCAATAGTGACAACCGGGCAACATTTGCTTGATAAATGCACATGTTTCAACTGAAGCTCTCATTTTGAAAATTGTTTATTTCCTATGCCTAAGAAGTACTTGATTATTAACACGTCACCATACACAGTTCCCAAGACTGACATTTATTGAAGCAACAAACCCATGTTTACAGTTTTTATGACAGAAACTGGTATATATTTCAGCCAGATATATGCTTTATGCTTTACTACAGCATTAGCAGACACAAGCAATCTCTTTTTCATGTCATACCACACCACTCTCATTAGTTATGATTTTCGTCCTCAATTTTGAAAAGAGCTTGTCTGACTAGAGCATTCATGGAGACTTACACAGTACTCTGAGATGCCATGTCCTGAATCTATTACTGCAAATGATGCATTATTCATGACAACTGTGTTTACAGCAATGAATATTCATGATGGAACTACAAGGGAGGAATGAGGGTGGGACTGGAAAACCGATTAAATGAGAAAAGTAGCCCAAATGTGATGAAGACTGAATTATTCTTCATGTGTTCTTTATGTAACTCAGGGAAATTGGTAATGAATCACAAGTTATTATTGACAATGAATACCAGAATGTATGTTCGATATATCTTATACTTGACCAGCGTGAATGTTTAGATGTACTGTTGTGTCTTGTTCCAATGTTGCTTGCACCTTAAGATGCAGCTCTCTGAATCCTGTTGTACATTTGCTGTATAATGACAATAGAGCTTTTCTATTCTATTTGATAAAAATGTTATTATAGGCAATTGAAACCAAATAGTCGCATATTGTCTATAGTCTGACATGAATATCACAATACATTTCAAGTGACTGGTTTGGTCTCTTTCGATCAATTCTAGCACAGCGTTTGGTGATTTATAGCTGTTTCGTGTGAATGTTCTTTTTAGATTATTTTCTGCTTTAATATGATGGGTACAGTAGAGAGATACAGAGGAAGATTAGGGCATGGACAGGGAATGACATGGAGCAAAAGGCACAGGTCAGAATCAAACCTGCACCGCTGTGGTTTGTGGAATGTTCTCTAGGAGGTGAGCCACCGGGGTGGCCTTAGTAGTTGTAACCCGAGATAAAACATTTTGACATTTCATGAATATGTTTTCTGATTCCATTACAGGCGTCTTGGTCCATTGTATACAATAGCTTTGCATCATGGAACAGTCTGCATAGTGGTACCATCATTACCTTCGGTATACAAGTTGCAGTCACAAGCTTTTGAGTCCCACCTATAATTTATTTCATGTATAAAATTATTTGACCAAGTCTGATTCATAAAGAATAAAGCCTACTCCCATCAGTCGGGTCTCAAGTATACAGCTGGAAACAGAATAACAAAAATAGACTGAACCAAGTTGTCTGCTATATAGTGCTTTGAAATGCAAATGTATGTGTTCATGACACATTCAAGAGCTTTAAACTTCACCCACTGCATAATACACCAACATAATCAAACCTAATTATAAACAGCAATACATTTGATCCACCAACGGATATACTTAGGTAATCCTATCTTCCCATTAAGTCAAAAGGAATCACAGATTATTACAATTCTAAGTAACTTCTAAAATCCCTGTTGAAGACCTGGAAACATATAATCAGAGTTCTGCAACTCTCAGCCAGATATCTGTAAAAACAACTACAAGAAACTAAAGCTCACGGGGGAAGTATCATCAAGCTGTGTCTTGCCCAGCTATGAAACCAGCAAAGTGAATAGCAAAGAATGCAATGTCTGTTATTATTGTGCCCTTCCGGAAGTGGGCCTCAGTCAGTACCCCTCCCAGTGCCTGTGGGGGATGTACACAGGTACAAGATTTGTACTCGGCACAGTCAAGTTGAACAGCCCCCTTACCAGTACTCAAAATTCTTCACCGAATAGCACTGAAACTTTGTAGATGCCCCGTAAGAGTGGGAACTACAAACGCATCCAGGAGAAGCATGAAGCCAGACTAGACTACGGTACAATTAACAGAATAAATCAAAAGCTGCCCCGAACCGTTAACTAAGCAAAGTAGGTACTGGCAAAGGACGCCGTGGTATCGACGTTACGTTACAAAGTTAACCAGTAATCTGTTTTCACTTCTTCACGTGAAGTCGCCCGTTTAGCGACCGGATTAAGGAGTTATGCGCTTGAGAGAAAACTACCTTACATTTGAATACACGACACAGTTTCTCGAGCGTTCTCCGGATAGAACAGTTATCCAATAAAATGTATTTACAGTGTCGTGAGAGTCGAAATCCGACTCGTCGTTAGCTGGAATACGCTCAACTCCGCACTGTGCTTCGGCCAGGCCCACATGAATAACACAACAGGCTGCTGGAGCCATGGAGCTGCACTGCACCGAGCACAAAAGGCTGAAGGAAAAAGCACTGCTATAAAATCACGTCGAGCTAAGGCACAATGACCTCACTTTTTAGTTAACTAACGGCAAACATTGCTACGTTGTGATTTATTCCACCCAAAAACAGTTATAAAGAAACAAGCACATTGACTGTCTGGCTAGTCAAAAATGAATATGCAAAGCTCTTTCAAAAGCTTCACGCCGCTGTGTGCATCAACACACAAAGCCGACCTGCCCAGCGTTAGCCGCTGAGCTAACGCTAGCCCGCTAGCATCCCCATTTCAATCAAACTGTGATAGTGAAATGTCTAAATATGTCATTCATCGACCAGAGTCGCGTCGACGATTACTAATAAAATATGCTAAATTGTATTTGTCGACAGAGGTATGAATATGTAGCGGCGTACAACCGTCTAATCACACAAAGGGGGGAGGCATGTTTCTCTGTAATTTGCCGTCGCACTGCAATAGCTCGTTTCCTCAGTCAAATTACAGTTGGTCAGCTCGGTATTAACTAACACGACGCTGAATAACGCCCCGTTTTATTAATTAATAACCGATTTATCTTTCTTCCATGTATGATAAATCGAGAGTAGGAGTTTGAATATGAGTATGAATATGTAAAATGCTGTAATCATTACCTGGTCCTGAACTCTCATCTTGACTCGCTGCTCCTCCGTCCGCCATTTTGAATATTTAACCCGAAATCCCAGCCCCGAGGTGTGTACGTACGTACACATACACAAACACACACACACGCGCGCACACACACACACACACACACACAGACACACACATTTCTCTAGACCAGGGCAAGTGGAGACTGAGGTGTGTTGTTTGGAGCATATTTAGGTGAGCTTTGGATTATTTACATACTTAAAAAATCATATAGAGTGTACTACATGGCAGTGGCGCTTTTGGAGCCAAAATGGGACGACAAGACCGGAATGTACAGTCAAAGCTATGTTATAATCCTGCATAAGGCGTAATTGTCTTAACTCAAGGGTGTCAAATTCAATCAGAGGGGGCCTAAATTTAAAACTGGGACCAAGTCCCAGGCCAAACAGGGCAAATATTTATTAAAAAAACAGACTTAAATTGACCTTGTTTTTTTAGACGCATTCATACAAATTATTTATGGTTTGAACGTTTACTTCTCTCAAGACGTTTTATTACATTCAGAACATTGTAGATAAACCAAAAAATCTAATTTAATATAAAAGACACACCTGTGGCATTATTTTTTTTGTGTAAAAAAAGAAATAAATCTAAAATCACTATTTTTGCGCCAACAACACCAACAAGCAAAATGTGAATTTACATTTCATTCTTGATGATCAGTTGTTGAAAATTTGGAAATATTTCAAACATAGTGTTATTGACACTCTGCCTTGTGATTACAAGGGGAAATGCATAAAGAGAACAGGTCCATTGAAGCTCACTCTGCTATGGTGCACATTAGCCCAAGACAGACGCTTGACATCTTTTTATGGCTGCAGCTTCATTAGTGTCATACTTTTCCCTCAGTGTGTGATTACAGTGGAGGTCCATCAGCGCCATTTGGACATTTACAGGCACCCTTTCCACGTCAACTGCAAACGGATTACTGAAAAGCTCAAACTGAATTTTCTGAGTTCCAAAGTCCGTCAATCGCCGTGTGAACTCAAACACTTTTCACCTGGATACGCGCGGGACTGTGATGTATATGTCAATAAAGAGGGGGCGGGAGACATGTCGGGATCTGAGCGCTTGGACTCCTTGATTGACGTGCAGACGCACCAATTATTGCAGTGCAGTCTGGGACTTGTAGTATCAATGGTGTGTGTGCGCTGTACCGGCAGGCTAGTTCTGATAGACAGAAGATATTGTCTCGTGGGCCGGAAACAATTGTACTGCGGGCGTAACTATTCCTCAAACTGCTTGATAATTAGAAATGTAGTGTATGTAGCTACATTACCCACTACTAGTCTACCGTGGCAAGCTACTTTGTCTTTTAATGTCTTCTGTAGTAATAAGTAAATAACAGAGAACAATAATTCCGGTCAGGAACTAAGTCCATCACATCAGTATTAAAAATTTTAAAAATGTATTTGAATACAAATACATCAAAGATCTTATTAAAAAAACAGGTGACCCGTTTGGTCTGTTTAAAATATTTCAAGTTTTTTTTTTAAATGTGCATTTCCAATAACTTTAACCAATTTAAAATATGAAGTAAGTTAAGATAAACAAAAAAAAGTGAGAAAGCTATACTGTTATGACGTGGAATATCAAATAATAATAATAAAAAATGTTTTGAAGAAGTAAAACCTTTCTTGGTGATTGGTTGGCTGCATACCTTATATTTCTTACTGTGGCAGCCATAAGCATCATCATAAGTGATTGATAGAGACCCCCAGGCCATCAGGCTAAATAATTTAATTATGTACAACAAAGCATTTGTCTGTCATTAATTATGCATTCAAAAGAATCTCATTTTAGACATCCATTTTCACTAGATTAATAACCAGAGTAAGAGTTGAGCAGATATGATTTGACTTATGACACAGCATAGTGTTGTTGTATGTTTCATCTCGGCAGGTTTCTTATTGATGTAATTGGAGTTGTGTTCATATCATTTTATGCCATTCAGTGATTATTTGCTGTTGTCTGTCATCACAAGTATTTTTCTGGTTTATATGGATTGATGGAAGCAGATGCTGAGTCGAGTTAATCCATTTGTCATCATCCTGAATGATAAATGATGAACTCGCATTGACCAGAAGAAGGAAATTTAACTTCCCTAATATGTAGGGATTAGTGGTAAGATGTTTACTTTTCTTCCTTATTCTTCTTTGTTCCTCTATGTTTTAGGGTGTAGTTGAAGCTGAAGGTGACAAAGAGGGCAGGCCCTCTTTGTCACCTTCAGCTCTTACATGTGGGTGTAATGAGGAGTGTATGGGATCAATGATTGGCCCTCTAGTGACACGTGACCTACCACTGTTGACTTATTACCTGGAAAAGTCAACCATACTTTTGAGACCTCGGTGAAGGTTAGGCGGGCTCCTGGTCTTGGGCAGACAGCATTATTCTTATAATCATTTTTTTCTATCTGGATGTTTGGATCTGTGTCAGAAATGACCATAAAACAGCAGCTCGGTTTTCAAAAAATATTTTTGATCCTGACAGGTAGGCTTGTGCACCAATTCTTTCTCATTTTTGAAAACTGCTACCACACCTTTATTATATTATGGTGTTAATCATTAATCCGACACTTACCCGGAAGAGGTCTTGTCTTTTGCTTTTGAATATGTGTGTATAAAACCATTGATTGAATTTCACTGAAACTGTTTTCATATTTGATCGTTCTAGAAATTTAAAACTTGACTGACGTATAATGATTCTTCTTTATTAATCTCTTGTCATTTCAGTTCTGCCTTGCTGTGGAAGCATAGAGGTTTTAATGCCAGAGAAAAATTATCAAGTCTCAAAGGGAAACGACATTACCATGACTTGCTTGTTCAACCCACAAAACCCAGAAATTAATATGATCGTCATCACGTGGGAAGCTGTACCTGACAAGCCCACAGATCCCATGGTTAGAGTTTAAACTGCATCATAGTGTGGAGAATAAGACCCAGATCGAGAGAGCGGTTAGCCAAGGCCAAAATGTACAATTTGTTGGCGTGTAACATCTCACAGGTTCATTAAGATGTAACGCTTAAAGAGTAACACTTGATTCTTTTTTATCAGTCTAAACTCTTGTGATGTAAAAATTAAATCTGTTAGAGAAAGGCTTGACATAGTCACACCTTAAATGGGTGAGGTATGGTACACTAATCATTTCTGCAGTGCATAATATTTGGCAGGGCAGGACTTTACTGCAAATTTCACACTCAGGCCTTGGTGCAGTGGGTAATGAATACAGTAGGGGAAGAATGTATTAGCTGCTACTAAGTCAGAGAGAAGATGCTCTAGTTTTCATTCCTTATGCCTATAAATGCCTTTATATTATTTTATCTTGTGTTGTATAAATAATGAAGTTGACAATTGCTATTGTATACCTTTTGTAATATCCCTGTAAGTAGCAGCATGACATTCATGATACTATCGTATTAGTGTGATATCGCCGACCACAGAGAGGGCTGTATTTCTAAAATGTGTTTGTCTTGTATTTTCCCTTAGATAACCATAGCCACCTATTTTTATGAAAGACCGGTTGATATTGCCCCTGCATATGAAGGCCGAGCCGATTTGTCTGTTGACCTTGCCAAACGTGAGAGCTCAATCAGTTTAAGATCGGTGACCATTGAAGACAGTCGTACTTACCAGTGCAGTGTCATGATCCCGGATGACGACCGCGGAACAAATGCTGCCACCACTTCCCTTTTGGTCCTAGGTGAGAAGTCACACCATGTGCTATGGGATTTTATTTTAGAAATAATTGTAGTATTATCTGTTACCAAATTTCGAGACTTAAGTACTGCTAAATGGGCTTGTAATTAAATACCCTTTCAAGGTAAATGTAAAGGGCCTTTTAACATGAATAGCCAATTCACAATTTAGTATACCATGTGGAAAAGTGCCAAAAAATATTACAGCCACCCTTACTCTCTTTTTTAAAACGAGATTTTTCATAAATGCTTTGATATATGATTGATACATGCTTTTCACTGGAATAAAGTAAAACTTTAAGTAGATGGATCCATTGGCTGTTACCTCAGAGTTAGAGGTTTTTAATTGACTGAATGACTGCATCAACTGTACTTTGGCATTGTGTGCCTGTCTGCCCTCTTGTGGTAGTTTGAGGTTGTGCATCTACAGTTGGGTGTGGTCTGTAATTAGGTCATTTTTCGAATTGCTGTATTTATTTATTTTTTTGGTGTGCACACTTTTTGTTATTTTGCATGTTTATTTAACCTTTCTGACAGCTTTTCTAAATAATGCAAACAATCTTAATTATGCCAATACTGTATGTTGTTAAATATGTGTCATTTCTTGTGCAAATTTGTTGGTCTTTTTTTTAACAGTGCCTCCCTCCAAGCCCATCTGCCTGTTGCATGGAAAAGCTGAGTATTGGCACAACATCACCTTAAGCTGTGTGTCTGAGGATGGATCCCCAAAACCTCTCTACAAATGGCAGAGTTACAGCGTCCAACACGTCCACAGAGATTTACCGCCGAAGTCGACTGATAGTATGTATTCCACCCAATCTTGTGTAGCGCTTTCATCTATTCGGTTGTTGTGTTCATATTTTCCTAATTCTTGTCATTATGTTTCAGAGGATGGAATTCTATCTCTCTTCAACATTTCAATGGTGACATCTGGGTTCTACATATGCACGTCAACAAATGAAGTTGGCTCTGCCAGCTGCAACTTTACCTTATCTGTGATGCCTAGTAAGAGTTTACCATAGATTTTAACTGGGACACAATATTAGTGTATAATTTAAGTCAAATTCTTTTTTCTACTTCTAGTTTTCTTTTTTTCTACACAGCCAGCATGAACTTAGGGGCAACCGCAGGTATCATTGGAGGAGTTCTTGCTGGTGCCCTGTGTGTGGGGATTATTATCTACTGCTGCTGCTGCCGTAAAAAGGACAAAAAAGACCAGTATGAACAAGGGTATGTAATGAATATCCTGTATGTTTCTGTCACTTTCTACTCTCCACAACAAATATATTGGAAAATTAGGCTCAAATTTTGACCAACACATCACTGTTTTTAATGGTGGATTCATAGTGCTCTATCACTGGGTGTATTTCAGGTCCCCAGAAGCAGTTGAGTTCCACGACAGAGACACCCCTGAAGTGAAAGAGCAGGAGTGGGAGGAATCCAACAAGCAGACTAATCCACCGGCTTCACAGCTCAACCAGCATATAGACGTTCCTCTTCAAAACTATAACAGTGGTTCTAAAGTTGAGGATGACCAACACAGCCATAATAGTGGTAGTGCTAAAGGAAGGTATGAAGACAAAGCCAGTTATTCACACAGCCAACACTACGAGCACGATCACCGTCGTGGTAGTCGAGATCGACTTGACGATCAGCGTGATCGATACGGTGGCAGTCGCGATCGACTTGACGATCAGCGTGATCGATACGGTGGCAGTCGCGATCGACCTGACGATCAGCGTGAACGATACAATGGGAGTCGCGATCGACTCGACGATCAGCGTGATCGATACGGTGACAGTCGCGATCGACACGGTGGCAGTCGTGATCGACTTGATGACAGGAGAGATCATTATGGTGGTAGTCGCGATCGCCTTGACAACCAACATGATTACGATTAATACAGAAATTAGTATTAATATCGTATCCTGTAACAGAATGATCCATTAACGTCCTAACAATAGCATTTATATATACGGTGAAGAACATGGAATGATGGATTTTTGGATTGGTATTTTCCCAATATGGACCACATCACAACAGTTACCATGTGCTAATATTTAATCAAACTTTGTGAACTCTTGCAGCCAGCACAGAGCGGCGCAAAGAGTCAGCAGAGTCATTGCTATAGTACAACTTGAGGAGTGGTCAGGCAAATTGTTGGCACATTGGTAAATGATTTGTTGTTGTTTTTTTTTATAGCAAGTGGCATTTTTGCTTTTGTTTTTTATTGCTTGGATATAATATTTCTAGAATCATAATGAAATGAATTACACTGTAATATGTTGGTTCTCAAACTGTAATATATGTTCCAGCAGAGAAACTGGTGGCGCCTCTGAAGGAAATATCTGCAGAATCAGAAAAGTTCAAATATGTGGAAATTATGACAATTAATCCACAATTTTCTGGTTTTCTCACAATTGGTATGTCAGAAACACTACTTTATTGACCTGAATCGATTGTTTTATACATTTTGTAACCTGCGTTTGTAAATTTTCATTTTTGCTTTTGTTGTGTTAAAAATTATTCTGCTTGGAGTGTTCAATAAACAATGAAGTCTTAAAATCACGCACTAATGTCATCAACTCATGGATACACCCACACATTTGCCTTCATGGCTAAACAAAGAGGTTTTACTGCAGGATACACCACAGCTGAATTCCTAATGACTAACATCTGGGGAGACACACAGAACAGGAGGACTAGTGAATACTGTTAAAGTATATTCTTATCTGATCCGCTGGTTTACTTTGCCACACTATCGTTCCTTCATTAGATGTATTTGTCTGACTAACTCAACAACAGTTACAGTAACAGGAAAGGAGTGAGGAAGATGAGGTCATACTTAAGAGCGGAAAGTTAGTTTATGGCCTGTGAAACTACCTGTTGATTGGAGGCGATAAAAAGTCTTATACAGTGTAATATTCAATGTATTACTCACCTCTAGTCAATTGTAATGATCTCATTGTTATTAACCTTTTTTATTTATATTTATTTTATATTGCTGATTTTCATTTTATTTACAATTTGAAATACTTCTATTTCTTTTGTGATGAGTGTAATTTCATTATCTATGATTTGTATTTACTCATTTATTTAATTATGTCTTTATTATTATTATAATATTTTTTTGTGAACCTCTCTTGTTTTGTGCTTTTCCAGATTAAAAAGCCCCCCACCCCTCTACCACCTCTGACGTTGGGCAACAAAATGTTTAGGACCGGCCCTGGCATCATGTTAGCGGAAACATAACAGAACAAAAGTGGAAAAACTACAGCGACATATGTGTAAAATTGTACAAATCCACTAATCTCGTCCTGGTAGGTGTTTATTTGTCGTTGTCCCGGTTGGTTCGGCGTTCAGGATCCGCAGTCGTGATCGTGACTCACCTCCGTCTGAAGTGGTACAGTCCCGTTAGTTGCAGGCTTGATTCCCTCGGCCCCGTTCGCTCCGGCAGACTCAAGCAGTCGGCAAAAAGCGGGGACGATCATCATGTGGATAAGGCGCTCCTCACTCTGATGAAGATTTACCTCTAAGATGAACCTTTACCTGTTGGCCATGGTCCTCGGAGCGTCGGGTAAGTTTGCTCAATTTTTCCCTGAAACGACATCCGCGCAACAGGTTGATCCTCGCCTTGATTCCCACACAGGAAAACTGTTACCCGGCGATCCAATCCGTCATAACTTTCTAACTTATTATGTTTCAGTGCAGTTTTAGACAGATTATCTATTTATCTTAACATCCTGACCATATTTTGGAATGTCTCTAATATCTATACTTAATAGCCCTTTATAGTAATGGTTTGTCCCACTTTTGTTAAATCTGTAACATATTGGGGCGAATGGGACAGCCCTCATAATTACCAAATAATTCCAAATAATGTTTATAAAGGTTGATTGTGCTTTAAAAACGCCTTGAAACAATTTAATGAACCTTTTGATATGAGTAACCACTTAATAATTCACTATGCTATGTAGTAAAGGCACAAACAACTCATGTCAAACTACAAATTGCATCCAGATTTGGTCTAAACTAGAATTTAAAATGAAACATTATGATGCTGGAGCCATTGATGGTGAGGTTAAGAGGTTTAAATCCTCTGCTATCATAATAATGCCTGTGTCGAGGTATACTTTGCAGCTTTGCAGTGGCAGGCCTGGCAGTAAAGTATGGCTACTGCAGTTTTGACACAAAACTGCAGTTGTGAGTCATCTGTGAAGCTGCAGTGAAATCCAAATCCAAATGAAATATTTAGGCTTTTCATTCTTATCGGTTTTTGTAAGCTTAATGAGTCAATGTGAAGGAATGCATGACAGGAAACGTGACAGCTTTGCAGAGGAAAAGTCAGAGTGTGTCCAGGAAACACGGACCATTTAGAAAGAGGAATTTATTGTTAACAATAGTGATTAAAACCTGAGACCTGTGTGTGTGTATGCAGGTGTTGAAGGTGGGAGACAATGTGTATGTGTGTGTGTGTCTGTGCTGTAACTCCTCATTAGCCTACAGTGAGTCACAGCTGATGAATGACTTGTGGTAAACAATAGTTAACAGATAGGTGCGGTGATGGTGGCAGTGATGCTTTCTGTGTTTGCTTGTGTTTGATGTGAGATACTCACATCGGGCCAAACCGATGGGATTCATCATGAAACAGTTTGGTTCAAATCTAGAGCAGTTAATTGGTCTGTTAACACCCAGCTGGACTAGGCCAGATATCCTCATTGGTTGGGAGTGAGTGGCCTCCTCCCCCTCCTCAAGTGGGGCAGGGGGGAGATTTTAAGCCCAGGCTTAACAATGGACCGGTCCATGAAAAAAGGAAACAAAGGGAAGACCAGAGCTGCTGCGTGGGAGGAATTTAGGCATCCAGGCACCCCAATCATACTATGAAACAATCATTTGGGTGACGTTGCACCATCACCACCTTCATCGCAGGCTATAGGAGAAGAAGAAGTTTACTTGTGGATTCTCACTACGGCCAAGATTTAACCTCACAACCTCTTCGATGTCTTTAATTACAGTTTTAATTTAAATTCTGTTGCAAATTATCCAGTGTTTCTAGTGATAACAAATATATTAGGATGTATTCTGCAGGCAGCTGTATGAAATAAAACCCAACAACTCTAGAACAAAGACAGTTTTAAAGCAAATAAAAATTGCGATAGCTTTAGAAAGTAAAATTCTGCATCGTAAACACGAAGTATAGTAAATGTTTTGGACTGTCGGGGGGAAACCCACACAAGCTGGGTCTGTATCCAGGAGGTGACACTGCTGGGTCACCGCTCATCAAGATTACGTAAAAAATTTAAATTTGCCCCAAATTTCACCTTTTGCTGAAGAAATCCACACAGACATTTGACATAATGGAGAGAATGAGAGAAGGCGAGTATATGCTCCTCTGGCTGGTCTGAGGGAGAAGTGGGCCAGTGCTTTTGTTTTGATTTCCTGTCTTCTGGGAATGTTTACAGTGAGTTCCTGCCCCACCCAGACCTAATGTGCCCAGTTCAGTTATGGAGCAGAAAGCGGCCACGATCATCTAGCTCCTTGCTCCCCTCTGTGATGATAACCCCCTGCCTCTCTGCAGGCCTCCCTGCCCCCTGCTCACATGGATCCACACACACTCTGGAATTTAACCTTCCTGACCCTGGCACTGAGCAAGAGACGGCCCTCTTTACCCCCCACTCATCTCTGTTCCTGTCTTTGCTCCTGTTTTGATATTGCATGAATCATTTTCTCAGCCAGGTGTGATCTCAGGAATCAGACACACACAAGGGAGAGTTATTTTTTTAGTGAAGCTGCAATCTGCATCCTGTGTGTGCCTTTGAAGCGAGAAACACTTACCTCTCAAGTGCATATAAACACTCTGTAAAGCTCACTGTTTTTATATTCAAAAATATATTATATGTATGTTTAAAAGAAAAAAGGTCAAATGGAGAAAGGCCGGTTTGATATGATATTATCTGATCTATGTAGTGTCAATAGTTAAGCCAGCTGCTGTTTTCTACACGGTATACTCAGTTATTAATGGACTAGTAAAAGGTCCATTAAATTCATCAAAAGTGCTTTAAGTAACCATGTAGTTAACCTATTTGTTAGTCAGCGCTTAAAGGGTTTAGTGCACACTCTATACCATAACTCTTGAATGATCAGCTTCCGTGCCTGTTATTATTATTATTGTTGTTATGTTACACATTGTCCATTAGTTTGGAGAGTCATTTACACTACTGCCATCTTTCCCTCCTCTTGTGTCAGTCTGTGTGTGTGATGGCGTGCATGTCTCAGTGCGTGAGAAGCAGCGGTATGCTATGCTTTTCCAGTCGGTGGTCCTCCCGTGTCAGTACCACACCAAGTCCATCCAGGCCCCGGTGGTACAGTGGTGGTACAAGTCCTACTGCCGCGACCACACACGAGATTCCTTCACCTTCCACGAGAAGCTGGGCAGGAAGGGCTCTGACCTGGGCGCCGAGTCCCACATGGAGTGCTCCGACAGCAGCCGCACAGTTCGGGTTGTGGCCTCAGCACAGGGATCCTCCCTGACACTGGCTGAGCACTACAAAGGCAGAGACATCGCCATCGTAAACAGTAAGATGCTAATTCTTATCTTCTATAAGAAAATGATGAATTGAGGAGAAAGTGCTTCTCCGTCTGTGTGATCAGGATTATCAGTGACCCCATTTTGCTGCAGCTCTAGACAGGAATCAGAGCTGACTGTGCTTTGGATTTCCTGTTCTCTAAATAGTCCTCTTTTGTCTTTGTCTCACAATAGAAGAGCACCTACACACACTCGCAACTGCCTGTTCTTACTGCTATTCAAATACAGACTCCTTTTACATGGCGGTCCTTATCGAGACAGCACACACACTTCTATCCAAGATGGCTCTATGTTATCGCCTTCAACACTGCTCTCTTATCGTTGTTACATTTTGAATGCATTAAATTCTGTCAAGTACACTTTTGGCTACAATAATGCCACAAAGTGCAGAGTTAAAGGTTGAAACACAGGTGTTACACGGTCATTCACGTGCCACTGAATAATGATATGAATATTAATAATATGAATCTAATATCATTATTTAATAATCTGATATTAGGAAAGATTAATACTGGATACATTTAATGTGCCTTTTTGCAGGAGTAACCCTTTAATAATTCAGTATACAACATAAAAAGCCATAAAGAATCTCATAATTCTTAGAGAAGTTATGATCATTTAAAAAAAATAAATCCATATTATTTATCCATGCATCTTAAACTATGGCATTTTTAATTTCCCATAAATTTCTCTGTATTCTGGTTGTGTTATCTACCATTTTATACTGATTTTCCCAGATATAAATAGATATAGATTGATAAAAATGACCCTATCGGTGGTCACTCCAAAATTGAAGGTTTAAATATTTTTTTAAAATTAATTCTGACATGTTTTATTATTACCTGTATTTTGTATTTTTGGTCCAAATTCTTCTTTTCAGTTTCTTATAGTTTAAGTGTGCTATGGATGTTCAGCCTGAATTCAGCTCCATCACTTACATAGTATGAGACGTTTACACCCTTACTGACCATGTCCTGTATCCCCGTTTGCAGAAGCCGACTTGCGGATCGGCGAGCTGCAGTGGGGTGACAGCGGAGTTTACTTCTGTAAAGTAGTCATCTCAGATGATCTGGAGGGAAAGAACGAGGCCCATTTGGAGTTACTTGTCCTCGGTATGTATGCCCACACTTCATTTATATCAAAGTAAAGACAGCAAACAGTAATCCTTTTTGTTTTTACACGGTAGTGTGAATAATGTTTTCCTGTTTGTTTGGATGTTTGTTTGCTTGCATGAGCTCAGTGAAGGTTCTTATAATTGTTCATGAAGGTTTTTAGAAGTGGCCTTTTGTTGCCTGCATTCCAAAGTGTACATACACGAGCTTCCATGGAGACGACCAATGGTGTTTGCCTCTTCACATGGCGCTGATCCTCTGCGACACACACTCTTTTGTGCCACCGAGCTTATAGTCTGTGGAGCTGACATGCAGCTCAACTTTATTTTTCACTCAAATATTAGGTCCATTTGATTGAAAGTCTCATATGCTCAGTCAAAGCACCATGTGTGTTTGTGTGTGTGTTGTATTTGCTCATTGGAGTGTTTGATGCTGATTAATGATTACCCGAGGCTCAGACCAGACTAGGCCCAACAACTACTGTCTCTGTGTGAGTGAGCAGTGTTTTACTGTATACTGTCCGTGGAGGTTAAAGTGGTTTCAGGGACGCAAATTCTTGAGCCTGTTGTCAAAAAGGCAAGCCGCTGCTTAAGCTGTTCCTATGGCGACATGGTTTTTCTGAGGAGACTGTAGCTGGGGAAGGCTCACCGGTGTAGACGTGTAGAGAGAGACATAGAGGAAGGATGGAACTAAAGGGAACTAACCTTAACAATAATGCTAAATAGTTTTCGCTCCATATATTGTAAATGTAACCGCCTACACACTGGGAAATCAACACATGCTAACAGTTCAGGGTTATTTGAAGAATTTCCTGATTCATTTATTTGTTTGGATTTTTTCCTGATTTCTGATTTTAAAATCCATTGTACTAAAGATTGTTTTTTAGTGCCATAGTATCTATTTATTCATTTAAATTGATACCTGTGGAAACTTTTAGCTCAAATGTAAAATAACACTGTTGTGTTTATGGACCCATTGGTGATTACTTGAATTTAAGAGCTTCAGTGAAATGTTGCGCACGTTGCATTGTACGTCTTGTATACATAGCCTCCCTCTACTGCGTATAATCTGATTATAAACAGCTCACAGGAGAGGAACGGGCAGTGGGTTAAGCTTAGTATAACAAGGCCGAGACATTTTTGGGGGTTTTTACACGTGATTTTTACACGCTTCATGTGAAAGCCTGCCAAATCATTTAAGTTGCACCATTGCTACAGACGTCAACATCTAAGCAGCAACTCATGATTCTCTCTTTTGTCACCATTTCTTTTTCGGGAGTGATATTTCTTTCACTCCCTCGCAAAATCTTATCACCTCGTCCTCCCTTTCTCATTCATTGGCCTTCCATGTTCTCCTCCTCATGTCTGTCACTGCCCTCCTCCCTCTCGGGGCTGCATAGCTCCTCGTTTCTCTCAGGTTACTCCATGCTGCTGAACTTTGTGGTATGTACATCTGTGTGCCAGACCAGGGTAGCAAGATTGCTCTTTTTTTTTTTTATCGGAAGCAAAGACATGCTTGTTTTTTTTTCTCCATAGCAACTGTCCACTCAGCACAAAATGGTTCCAGTGGGTGTTTCGTCTATCCCTGTACTCAGAGAGATCACACTGTGACTGCTCTTTACTTTAATTATAGCCTTTATAGACCTCACACGGACACATTAGAGTCAAAACATGAAAATGAAGACTTGGAGTTGAGTTTCAGGGTCATCAAGCAGGTTGCAGCCCTAATATGTACACTTTCCTGCTCCTCTCTGAATTTTACCGTTTATTACACCTTTAACACTGGTAAATGAATTTGGTAATTGAGTCCCATTCAAGGCAAACATATTGGTTTTACTTTTACAGAAGTAACACATTAATTATTAAGTATACCACACAGAAATGGCATTAAAAATAGTCATTTCTAGATTTTTTTTACATTACTTTACTTTTTAACCTGTTCCTAAATTGCATACCATATGTATTTGTAATGTCCTATTTAATGCCTTATAATAACCTTTTATATACTCATCAGATCATATTTTAGATCATTTTAATTGGAATTTTAGGAATCTTTGAAATCCTGTCTTCATGAAGATGGAACCATCGATGATTAGTTTTTAAGAGGTTAACAATTATTTTTTGTTCCTGCCTGTGAATGTCTTATAAGAGACACAAAGAGGCATTGTTTCACGATAACTGATTGCTGTGACATTTTTGATGAGCTCCCATAGTGCAGCAGTGTCCCACATTTGATATGTGCCCCAGTTTGCCACACTCACTCACTTTGCTAGATATATTCTCATGCTTCCTGTTTTGGCACAGTTGACACATGTCTTGGTCTGTATTTGTATATGCATTTTGCATATATGTATACACTTGTATATGCATACGTTTGCTGATGTGCGGTAATGCTGGGCCAATATAATGGTTTACCAACTTAAAGGTCATCTTTATGTATGAATTTAGTCATTTCTGTCAAGCCACTGCAGTGCGTGGGTACTACCCAGTGTAAATGTTAATACTGCTTTGCTTTAATTTAGTTTAAGTCTCCTGGGTTCCTTAGTTCCTTCGTTGATGCATGAGCGGCTCCCATATTTGCTGATTTGCCCTAGCTTTACTCTTGCTTCCTGCTTGCTCTGCCAGGCCTCACCTGTGCTCTCCGTCTCTCTGCAGGCAGGACAGGTGAGCTCGACGATCTCCTACCTGAGTTTGATGTGGAGATTATGCCAGGTACGCCACCTCACCTGCACTTTGGTTTCACTGGCTGCCATCCTCTAGCTCACCTAATTTCTCCCAATGTTTTATTCATACTGTCCAAATCAAAACTCTCTTTGACTAACAAATGCATTTTGTCGGACTGATTATTTACCGATATAATGATGAGAAAACAACTCTGAAATAGCAGCAGCCCTGTGAGGTTGAACTGCTTATTAAACACCAGGAGGCAAAACCGTAGGACAGTTGAAAAATGGAGAGGTTTGAGTTTCTTTTCTCTCCATTTTAGCCGGAGAGTGGCGTCAGTTAGTTGTTTCAAATCTATTTCTCTCTGAGGAGCTGAGGGCAAGTTCATGTGAATGGTGACTTGGTCGATATCGTGATGCCAAAATGTCGTACTTCCTTGTGCAAATATAACTGTTGGGGCTGGGGGCAGAGAAGAAGATGTCATGTGGAGAAGAGTCTAGAGT
Source organism: Brotula barbata (assembly GCA_900303265.1). NCBI lineage: Eukaryota > Metazoa > Chordata > Actinopteri > Ophidiiformes > Ophidiidae > Brotula > Brotula barbata. The sequence goes on along the minus strand of OMNV01001061.1, from coordinate 111,825 downwards.
TCCCTAGAGAGACACATAATGACAGAGATACTAGCGCTATTCAGAGCACTGTGTGAAAGCCTGGATGACTGTGGATGTTGAGGTGCAGAAAGTGTTGCTGTATTTGTTTTATATACCACCCAGATTGCCCTTTTGGGTGGGCAATACTCATCTCTTAACCCTCTGTTGACACACTTTTGTTCAGTAGTGACAGAAGAGTCATAATGTAACCGAATGTCCTTGTTGTACCCTTTAATAGGAATGAGTGTATTCATCAGTGTGTGTTTGTCTGTCTGTGTCTCTATTCCAGAGTGGGTGTTTGTGGGATGTGTCGTAGGGGGCAGTATCTTGTTCCTGTTGCTGGTTGGGATCTGCTGGTGTCAGTGTTGCCCTCACTCCTGCTGTTGCTACATCCGCTGCTGCTGCTGTCCTGATACCTGCTGCTGCCCACTGCACTGTAAGTAAAACACACAGCTGGGCTCTGAGACATTTCTCAACGGGCAGAAGGTGTCATCAAAGATGTGCTACTACTATTTGGGTGTCATCTGGAAACTGAAGCACTCAGGGGGAAAAAAACTGTCTCAGTGTTTAACCAAATAAGAAAAGTAATCTTTAAAGTGGTCTGGTGCGGATCAGGGAAGGTCATCACACTGCCACCTGGTGGATATTGTATATTATTCCTCCATATTTATGGGTTCACAATCACTCCAGTGAATCTGAAATTTTGTGTAACTGACTTAATTCAAGATGGCCACAGGGGTCGAGTATTTTATTCTCATAAACGGGTTTTAGATGTATCACTTAAATTTGAGAGCTATCATGCCTGTCGCACCACAGTGTATGAGGCAGGGAAGATGGCAAAGAGTGGGCAGCCCCCCCAGATTCCTATGTATCCCTACTACATTCCTGGAGTTCCAGCCACCATGGTCCCCCTTGCTCCTTCATCCCATGTGGACCCAAAGATTGTCTCCCTCCCTTCAGTGGAAAGTAACCTGGCTGGTGGTGAGTGGCACCCAAACAGAACCTATGGTCTGGTCTTGATTAACCCTCATTTCATCGGTCATCCCTCACCCTCCGCTCATCACATAACACATGTGCATAACGTAACATTCAAAGAAATGCATGCTTGTGTTTGTGAATTTAACATTTTATGTTGTCTGCATGCTGAAGTCAGGGTAGGGTTTGTTTTGTGCATATATATGTATACAACATACATTGTCTGTGTGTGTGCGTCCTTGCATGGTTACGTTCCCATGTACGTGTGTCCACATCCACAGTGCGCAGTGGCTATCGACTAAAAGCCAGTCACAGTGAAGACTCCATGAAAGTTCTGTACTACATAGAGAAGGAGCTGGCTCAGTTTCCCTCTGCCGTGATGGCTGCACTCCAATGTAAGGCTGCACAGATTAGGCACATTTCTCTAATCTGTGCAGCAATGTGACTGTTTTATGTGCTTTATGTGTGTTTTTTGTGTATATTCATAGTTTGTCCATCTAATCCTTGTCTTCTGTTTATTACGTCTTTTCATTTCGCTTGTGCTGAGCTCCATTTCTCTCTCCTTGTGATCATCAGCCCATGTTGAAGTTGCTTCGCTACACTAACGAGAAATGGCACACAAGACATTTTTTTTCAAGATGTTATCAGCAGTAACCTATAGTTTACGTTCATAATTGTGTAGATGTAGTAACTGCGTAAGAGAAACTAGTTCATGTACTGAATGTACCATACTATTATCCCAAACATTTAGAGAACATAGTTTTTCTAGCTCTCCTCATGTAGCTGTGAAATTCTCACCGTCCAGTGAAAATCACACACTCCTAATGTCAACTTTTCAGGAAGTAAGAAAAACAGGCTTGATTTAGCCTCTCATACTCATACTCTCATACATGAAGTAACCAGCAACATGGCCATCTTCACCAAGTTTTACTTCGAGCGAAATACTTAATGTTTCCAAAGCTATGATAATACGGTATATGAGCATTACGGGAACATTTTAAAAAGCCATTTTTTTTTAAAAGGAATTATTACTACAGTGAAAATACTGGTTTTAATTTTTGGATGCCTAAATAAATGAATATAGTGTTCTTTAAGTTGTTTGAGAGAGGTACAATTATTCAAACGCAGGGATATGTGTTTGTCACTTCAAAATGAAACTTCAGATTACCTCACGGTCATGTTCGATGTCTCTGAGAGAATTGTTGTGCATTCATGTAGGAGTTTTGTGAGCCCTACAGAAAAGCCCTAAAGTAATTTTCACCATGTATTGTATTATGAAAATAGCATCGTAGCGTCTCCACGGTGATATGTTTATCCCAACAGCCAGTAGCCTATCAGAGCTGAGCTCTCTTCATGATGGAGGGAATTCAGATTTCAGACACACCTACCAGACGGTCCAGATGAAGGCGCTCCCGCCCATCGCAGACATGGATGACCAGTCTGTGCTGAGAGCAGCTCCACCCACACAGAGTCGCAGACACAGACGGGACAGAGTCAGCCACTCAGACGATGAACTGGACAGCAGGTAGAGTTCATGAGCGGTTACGCCCTGACTGCATGCTGGTTCTGTGGCGTTCTGTTCATCAGTGTGTGCTGAATTGCGTGCTGTTTCCTGCCGTAGGTGGAACCCTCGCTCAGAGCACCTGCAGAGAAAAACCCTGAACAGGAGAGGACGCACCGGCTCCTTGGACGAGCTGGAAGAATTTGCCCGCTCCTATGACTCCCGCGCTCGGCGGCCCGAGCCTCGAGACCGGGCCGCAGACCGAGATTATTGCAACGTCAGCCCTCCGCGTCATTTCTACAACGACGATGATGGCTGGCGTCGCCGCAGCCCATCACCTTTACCTCAAAAGAGAAGGGGCACATGGGACAGTGATCGACCCCATCGGCCATCCCAGAGGCACGCAAGGGGGGGCAGGGGCTACGATGACGCCTTCCTTAACAGCGTATTGGAGAACAAGGCAAGAGGGCGGGGAGGGGACAGGAATGCTGGGAGGGTGGACGAGGACAGTGACACTCCATCCAAGGGGAGCTCCAGAGGTAAAGGGAGTGAAAGTTACTATAGCCGGTCGCCCAGCAACCGTCCAGAGGAGGATGACCCGTTACCTCCATATTCTGAGCTCGAAGTGGAGCGGAACCGCAGGGCCGACCTGGCCATGGACCATTACCAAACAGTAGAACATCACCACACAACCTCACAACGCTATAGGACCACTGACCCAAGCATGAGGCCTTTCTCTTACACCCGTCCCCACCAGGGACTGCAAACCTTTCAGGGGGGCAGGGAGGAGCGGGACAGGAGCCGAAACGTGGTGAGTTACTTGTAGCAAGAAATGGACTTCCTTTCTCATACATTTGAAAATCTTTGACAGTATTTGTACGTATATTGTGTCTTGGGCAACATCTACACGAGCTTCATGGTCATACACTGTATTGTTATCACTGAATTATCATTTTAAATGAGACTTTTTGTTTCAGTTGACAGTGACTAGAGACAGGGGACATTATCTCCTGTACTGAAGCATCACTGTGTTACACTTGCTTTTTTTCCGCCTTTCTAAACATCCCTCAAAAACATTTCTGATTCTCTCTCCAGAATCAACATCACAATCACTATCAGCAGAGCATGAGCCGCATGATCTCTGTGAATTATCACCGAGCTTTGAGGCCTCCGGCACCACGCTGGACTAACCCTGCATGAGCATGAATGCCAAGTCTCTAACATTTGGTTCTTGGTGTATCTCCTTAACAGAACACTGCACTGAGCAGGGGCTCTCTCATAGTATGACGATGCAGACTTTCCTCCGCCCGCACCCCCCGCACCGCCACTGTGTTCCGTTCATATAACCGTCTTGTTGCTACGCAGGAGGCGCTAACTGTCCCACCTGCAGCCACATCAAGTCTCACCTCATTGAAATAACTGGAGTAGCAGACAGAGAATCATCTCAGCAGTCATTCCTTTCAGTTTATGGCTGTGGGATTATAAGTGTATTAATGCACACCTCTGCATTCTACGTGAACTGTGTGCATCTTTGTATTTGTTATGTTTTATGTGTAATGCAGTCTTAATTAAATCAGTGCCAAGATTTTGTTTTCTATTACTTGGCACTTTTACAATAAGTACGGCCTGTGTGTTTCACTGTGTTTTCCCATGAGCATCGTATGGCTCAGTATGCTGCAACTCAGGTTTGCTTTTGTACTGTACTATGAATTTAGGTTGCAGGTTTTAATTGCACTGCTGAAGTATGGAGCCTGTAGGCTGATGTGGCCTATAGGTGACACACTGGGCTCTGACATTGTGCCACTGTACATATTTGCATTTTCATTGTTTTGACATGAATAATTTTTATTAAAAAAATACTTTTTGTCTTTCACAGAATCCAGTATGTGTGTGTTTATTTTGTCTGATTAGATGTGGTAATATGTGTGTGTTTCTTATCGCTGCTTATCAAAATACAAAGCTTAGTAAATACCGCATGCAAGTTTTATCTGCAGCACTGCATGCAATTAACAGTATTATTAGTATTATTTTAGGGTGGTAAGAAGATAATTGGAACCAAGTTTAACAAAAGAATTACAATTCCAATCTGTATATTCAGTATATTGGCATTGGGCATTTAGCTTTCTGAAGTATATATCCATATATCATTTATTTTATCATTTATATATTTTATATATAT
>OMNV01001061.1:62410-107150 GCA_900303265.1 Brotula barbata | reverse complement strand
ATATATTTATATATTCAGTACTGGCAGTTTTTTGCTTTGTTGAATTTGGCCTTTCTTTAACACCCTCAAAGCTGCAAAGAAAACTCTTGACTGCACCGGATGACAACTGTGTCCAAAGTAACGTGGACTCAATAACCAATTAATTTACTCGGGTTTAAAAGGTGAAAGTCCACCAAAAAACATTAATATGCTAGAGGAGGAAATGACTGACTCATAAAAAAGCTAGGTGACCTCTTCCTCATAAGATTGTACTATGATCAATCTGTAACCCATTTATTGTTTACTGTTGGCAGAAACTAGACGTAGGTTGATTGACACCAAATGAGGTAAATGTTAAGGGAAACTTAATGAAAATGTAAGCAGTTTTCCATGAGAGAAGAAACGTTCTGTCAGTGAGAATAGGAGCCAACATGAATGACGCATCCTTCCTACACACAGAGGGAATACAATACCAGGAAGGAAGTCACACACGGGCCTGGGATTGTAACATTTTTCATGTCAGATTTCAGTTTAATACAGAGTTTTTGTGCTTTCAAGCATAATTCAGTGAACTGACAGCACCACTGGGTTTCAGGTCATTGCGGCCTGGTTGTGTGTCAAAGCTCAGTGGGTTCAGTGTGTTCAACAAGAAATGTAAACATCTGCGCACAAAAAACTCCAACACTTGTCCAACGTGACTCATCCTGAGTGTGAACTTTGAACTGAAACTGTGTGTTACAGTGGGGAAATGAAGATCAACAGAGCAGCTGGGCGGATCAACAGTTTGCCTGAGTCACAGCCAACAAAACCCTTTCATTCAGTTTGAATCCAACTTTTTATAAACAGCACATTATCCAGAGCAAGACCTGTATGAAAGCTGCTTTTGAGCTAAAGATATGGGAAACAACATCATCCTTGTCAGTTATTCTACCAATATAAGTTATCATGTAGTGTATGAAATATATTTTTAAAAATTACTAATGAAAATCAAAAGTTCTTAGAGCCCAAGGTAGAGTAGGCCTATTCAAATGGCACCAATATGATTTCATTTGAGTGGAAAGGCAGAAAAGCAGAGCCTTCATGAGTGGAGTTTGCATGTTCAAAAATAAAAAGGCAGAGTGTGACAAATTTTGATGAATTCTTCCACCATGTTTAATTGAAATCTCTTATTATCTTTAAAAAGCCAGAAATGTCCATAACAGACAGATACACAAAAGAACACTCTGTGTTCACGACAAACAGCCGAAGAAAACAATGAAGATGTCCACCGCTGTCTTCCTCTCTGGCTCTTGGCTGTGTGCTGTACCTGTCAGCAGTGGGCGGAGTCAGTGATGTCATCTCTCACTGGATGGGGGATGGGATCCACCTGCGCGACAGAATTCCTGTAGGAAATCGTTAACTACAAACACAGCGGACCTGTTCACCGTTTGACTTACATCTGTTACTAGGATCTAAAAGTAAGATTACGCAGATATGCGTTTACGTGACATTTTGTGGAAGTTCATTATCGTGGGTGGAATTTGAGTCGCCGAAAGAATAAAAGGACAGAGAGAACCCTCCACCAGAGGATTAAGAGCAGGACGATGGGAAATATGATACTCTCGGTGTTTCTGCTGATGTACCTGCCGACAGGTGAGGCTTTAAATCATTTATGGTGGCTGTGGGCGCCCAAATAGTTTTAGTGTGTAGAAATACGTTCATAGTTTACAGTCTGTCATGTGAAAGTACACTCTGTTACTCTGTCGAAAGTGCGGTTGTCTGTTAATTATCGACAAACAGAGTAAACAGGACAAGGCTGATCGCAGGTCACGTGACAGTGTAGCGTTGTCTGTTTATTAGGTACATTTTGTTGGACTTAGGCAATTTCATTTACAACCTTTTCCCTATGTACGTGTATTAGGTTAATTATGAGCAACATGTTAAATGTTAAAGTCTGCGTTAACCACTAATTTTCATTAATAAAAAATATTTTAAACTGTAGTCAAAAGCCTTAAGTTTCCAAAGGCGCTAAATATCCGAACACGCTATGGGACGGTAGGTATAAAATAATAAGCAACACATCCAAAATCAAGAGAAAGGTAAGATGAAAAAACGTGTTTTAATGCCTTTTCTATATGTCATCTACCAGTGGTTAAGGGGTTAATGCAGTGCTATTGTTTGTAGTGATTAGGTGCAATTGACCAGATGTACTTAGTAAAGTGGTAACTCAGGGTGGTTGTTATTCCCACAGTAAATGAAAGACACTGTTACAAAAGCTAACCACAACAGAGAGTTGAAATTATCCTTGTACTATGGTGACGTCATTTGTCCAAAATTTTTGACATTTGAAACAATTTGGAGAATTAGAATTTTTGTCTCAAGGAGTATTGTATGTGAAATATTATGATTCTGTATGTAACTATCACAAAAGTGCAGTTAGACTTAAGTCTGTCAAATTAACCATAACTGTTCCTCCTGTGCTGTTACTCGATGTTTGTGAGGTTAATTTTCACACCTGGAATAGCTCAACATCTGCTGTTAATAGGTCAGGCACACTCATGTCCTGTATGCTGTGTGAGGGAAAAGTAGCTAAGGTTAAGATAGAGAGAATCGTGCAAAGATTGGGGGATATTCTGTAATAACAGGTTTTGCTGACTTTGTTGGCTTCAAATTGAATTCACTGTGGTTTCTGTTTGTTTTGTGGAACATTTTGCAAGACTTTGCAAGTTTATCACAAATTGATGGCTGTGTGCGGAGCATGATTTATAGTTGGAGAAAGGTTGAGAAACTGATAACACATCTCGAAAAAATGCAGCCATAACCCTTTAGTTTTAACACTTAAACTTGTACTTTTCACAAATAACATAGCTTGTCTTTCATCAACTTAAGCTGTACTAAAACACGCTGAACGTTGCGCAGTATGACTGACAGGTAATATTGCTCTTAAACATTTAGCATGGTATGTGAGCAGTAGAAGTAAATACGTAGCTCCTACCAGTCGAGTTAGATTCTTATCCACCACAAAAGAGTAAAGCCCTAACGCAAACACCCAATATTCCTTTTGTCTGAGGTTACTAATGAAATCTGAATTGTGCCCCGTATGTTAATCTTGTCACTTCACGCAATCCTTTGTGTTCTTTATTAGAAATGCTCTCCATCCAGGTGGTTGTTCCAGAGACAGAGAGAAGTACAACTCTCTTTGCCTCTGTGATCCTGCGCTGCGATTATTCCACTTCAGCAAATCCTCAGGACGTCCTGGTCACCTGGAGGTACAAATCTTTTTGTAAAGACCCTGTGCTGGAGTACTACTCCACAGGTGAGGACACGGAATTGCAGCCTCATCACACTACATTTGTGCTGCCAACAATGCCTAGTGCAGATATATAATAATATCTTATTGTATATATATATTATTACTTATTCCAAATTCTCTACTGTATTCTCTTTGTTTCAAATATAATGGGATTTGTACCTATTGTTTAGAGAAAATAAACACTTTCAAGATGGCATCTTTGTCTCTTTCTACGATGTTTTAGGAACCAAAACATCATAAAGCTTTGAAACTTTACAAAGCAAACTTTTTTTTTTCAAGAGCATATATCTCCTTATGATCTTGAAGTAACAAGGATGTATAACAACATCAAAGAAAATGAACATCTCTGTTTCTTCAGCGTATCAGGCTTCTCTGCAGCTGGGTCAGGACCCAGCCAATGACTGTCCAGATCGCCAGCGCACAGTTCGCACTGTGATCCAGAAGAGGGGCACTAGCGAACCCATACTTGGTGCAGACTACAGAGAACGCAGAATTACCATTCAGAACAGTAAGTTTGAGCCCATCGTGGAAACTGCCTCTATCCCACTCTGAAATATTTGCTTCACACCATGTCAGCTAATTTAATGTTCAAGGCACTGGGGATTGTGCTGTTTTCGCATGTTGCTGTTTTTCTTGGCTTCAAATTGAATTCAGTGTGGTTTGTGTTTTTATTTTTGTACATTTATATCTGTGTTGCTGGGTCAGTTAAACGTATACTAATTTGTCTATATCAACAGAGGCCGACCTGGTCATGAATGAGATAATGTGGTGGGATAATGGCGTATATTTCTGCTCCATTGATGCTCCTGGGGACACGACTGGAGACTCGGACCGTGAAATCAAACTCATAGTTTACCGTAAGTAACCTCAGTAGGTCGTCCCATTGTCACCTTTAGAAAACGTTTCAGTTCAGCAAGAATGAACAGGACACATCAGCGGTACAGTATATTATGCTCCCTGTTCCAGATTGGCTGACGGTCTTGTTGATCATCATCGGTGCTTTGCTGTTGATCATGCTGTTAGGGATTTGCTGCTGCCAGTGCTGCCCACAGAAATGCTGCTGCTACGTCCGCTGCCCGTGTTGTCCTCAGACGTGCTGCTGTCCAGAAAAAGGTATGCCACAGCTGATCACACGGCATATTGAGTCTGGAGGTAGAAACTTCAGTAAGGCAGCCTCAGACGCATCAACAGATCCCCAACGATCGTTTGAATCCTCTGGATTTGAATCCTTTGTATATGAATCTGAAAGCTCTAACGCCATTGCGTTTTCTAAAAACAAAGGCTCTGGCATTGCCTGTCCTAAACCCGCAGCAACTCTGAATATAAACCAAAAGCATATACTTTTTGTACCACTGTAAAACTTGGTCTTATTTAATTTATGTGCCACATGTAACAGCATTTAGTCCATGGTAGCCAGAATGTATTCTGTATATCATTATAGTATATTTTGATACCCGTGTTCTCGTTTCTCAGCGGTGATGCAACACAGAATGATACGTGAGGCTCAGAAGGCGATGGTTCCTTGGATGCAAGGCCAGCCAATTTATGCTCCTATCAGCTCCAATATCTCCTCTCAGGGTGTACCCATATTGTATTCAGGTGAGTGACACAAAGGCATAGTACACATACATGATAGGGCTTCAAATAGCCTATTTTTTGCAAAAACCTACTGTAAAATAATTAAATCAAGAATTGGAAACAAAGACAAGCAGCAAATCCTCTTAGTGGAGTAGCCCGAGTCAAAAACTCCTAAGTGTTATTCTTGATAGCTGAGTTAAAGTGATTCATTGATAATCCTATTTGTGACTTATTGTTGCAGTAGATATTAAGATTGCTTTGTTGTCCCTTTTTTGGGTTTACCTTCTCTCCACCTTACTCGAACCCTTCGATGTTGCAATCTCTCCAGGCTCATACTCAGACCACCCTGTCAAACAGAACTTTGCCATGGCTCCCATGCAGCTCTCTCAGCCTCCACCACCGCCTCCTCACCATGTAAACGGCAGCGCACATGGCAGCTTCCAAGGCAACCATCACATGTTAGACTACCTGGAGAACCAGGTTAGGGGACTGGATGTTGGAGGACCACAAATGGTACCACGTACTGTCCAAAATAGGCCCCCATTACAACCTCGTCCCCACCTCCCGCCCCAGCCAGTTCCTCAAGCAGTGCCCTTCTCACAAGGGCCCCCGAGTATGTTGTCAGCCCTGGATGAGATGGGGGTGAGAGGGGTGGAACGACGGGTGATCACCCTGCCTCCCATTGTTCAACATGTACCCAGTTTTACCTCACGCAGGGGACATGGAGGTGGAGAACGGTCCATGGCTGTCCCCAGAATATCTAGCCAGTCCAGTGGGAGTACAAATCGTTCTGGAGCGGGTTACACCAGTGACAGTCGTGGATACAGAGACAACTCTCCTCCCCGACGAGGGATCTTGCGTGATTATAGTGATGACTCCGAGAGGGATAACAGGCAAGAAGGAGGTGCGCGTGGGGGTTTCAGGAGTGACAGGGGAGGCTCGGCTGGGAGGAGAGGACGAAGCGGGTCCAAGCCACGGTCACGTAGTCGTGACAACATGCTTGAGGAACTACGGCGTAAATCAGGACGAAGGGATAGGAGTTATTCGCCCCCTCAGCATCGAAGAGGGTCCTGGAGCTCGGATGAGGACAGCAGGAGGGGAAGGGGGACAAAAGGGAAGGATTGGCCAGAGAAACCCCCCAGCTACTCCTCCATTGAAATCCAGCCACAACACAGTCATGGCAGGAGGAACTACAGCCGCTTTTCTGTAAGATCCACGCACAAGTACTGACACTTTCTGTACCAGCGGGCTAATGAAAATTACTCTTATTTGTTTTCTGCCCATAAGTATTTCTGTCACCTTCTGCCTGCTTTAACTTTGGTCTTTCTTTCCTGCTGCCTATGGGTTTTAGATTTTTCACCTCTTCCTCTTTTTCCCCACCCATGTCACTTTTCTCTCTTAGGATAAAAGCTCCGGTGGCAGCACCAGCGTAGTGATCTGAAGCATTTCTCTCTTTTGGTCGATATGGTGAAAATTTCCAGAAAGGTATAAATGAAGACAGATAGTGGATGTTTGATCTGTTCATTGAGTGTCATAAGGATATAGTTGCTGTGAAACATGACAGTAAGTGCTGAAAATACAATGCATGTTAGTTTGGTTGATACATCTGTAGTTATCTATATGCACTGGATGGAAATGCAATGACAATTGCAGTTTTGATATAGAGATTGTACATTTAATATGCAGCTTTATAAAACTTTTTTTTATATTGAAATTGTTTGTACCTGTGTTCGAAGTGTTCTTTTCTAGTTGTACTAAATGATGTACTTTTGTGTTTTCCCACTGGTGATGGTAGATAATTTAGTCCTGTGTGACTTTTCTTTAGGTTTTCGTGCAGTAAAGCTAAATGTTTGCAAAATGTCAAATGTTGTTTTCTATAGTTTTGTCATTTCTCAGAGAAATTTATGAAGATTTTTTTTAAGCATTTTTAGTTGAAGATCCAATGTGTGTTTTTATTCATTTATATATTTTTTTCATAATTATTTGTAATATTTAATGTGATTTCTTTTTTTATCTTAAGCTATAGGTACAATAGTAGACCGTAATAGCAATGAAAAAAGTAAAAAAAATCCTTAATTGGACACTTTGATGGAGTTGGACCGAGAAAGGATTCTTGAGTGAAGTTGATTTTAATTTACAGTAGTGTTTTTCTGAAACATGAACAAAGAGGTGCTGTCTCGATACATTGTACATGTTCAATAAACCTTTTTAGATACAGCTCATTTGAACTGTGTTATTCATCTACAGAGAGAGGAAAAGGGGAGACCAGCGAGTCACTGCCAGGTCTGCATTTGTTTTGTTTTTACACATACAGTTTCTGACGTCGTTTTGGAAATGTGTGTACATGGGAAGGCTGGGGGCTGTTCGAAGTGATGACAGGTACAGGTCATTTGAAAGAATGAATGTGAACGGTAGTCACAGAAAGATCAGATAAGAGCAAAATACAGGTATTGACAATTTCAACTTGTGTTGTGAACGCAGTCGCAGCAACCAGGTTTCACCAAAGGGAGATACTGATTTTGGCCAGCAGGGGGAGCCATACATCACACAAATTCCACAGTACACGCATGTTTCCATGGTATTGTGAGGATGACAAACAGTTCAAATATGTATTTGTCCGTTGTAGGAGGCGTTGATGAAGCAGAACTTGATAATGTACGGCAAACAGTGCAACCATATAACCAGTTTAATGAGTGGGTAAAGTGTTTTCCTTTCAGAGACTTAAACAAAATATTTTTTTACAGATGCAGATGCAGCCTTTAGTACAGTGTACTTTTCACACGGAGAGGGAGTGAGTGGGGGCTGGGACTCCCGTGAGCCTCCGGGCTGCTGCCTGATTGGTGGCTGCAAACAACCCAAGGCAGTGCAGGCAGAGGGACGCACTGACAGCTTCACCTCACCGTCAGCGTCAAAGGATCCCGGATCAGCTGGTTGTAGTCGATTGTAGACATCTGCAGAACACACGAAGATTGATCATTAACCCGGGAGCAGAGGAGAGCGCCGCATATGAAGATTGAAGCCTGAGACACAGGAGCAGCAGCTTCACATCACCTTCAGGTAAAGCTAGCCGGACTTTAGCCACCGGCTAGGCTAGCAGCTGCGTACACAGACTGCAAACTGAGCCCGAAAATACCGTTTATCACCCAGGCTGTGCTGGCGAACAGACAGCGGGGTTTACATGGGCACAGTCATCGATCGATGTGATGCTCACAATGGCTCTTTAGTGCCTGATATTATTGTATTTACATGAACTGTTTTGGTGCTGCTGTGGCTGCTGCACTTGTTTTTTTGTTTATCAAGGTATCCGGTACCGGTATGTGACTCAGCTTTGCCAAAACGAACGTTACCTTCCCTTCGTGCACGGAGAAAGTTGTTTACAGGGAGGATGGCCGCCTCAGCTTGTGTTACCGTAGCTATTTGTGGCGTTTCTAGCTCGTCAGTCCTGTTTTCAAGCCGCACAAAGTGCCAGGTTCCGGTTGGGTTAGCTTTTCGTTTAGTCCGTTTTTATACCGAGGCGTTACCAAGATGTCCTCAAAGATCAACATGGCAAGAAGTCGGCAGATGCGGTTTGTACACTGTATCATCTCTGGATTGGGATCTTGGATCATCTTTTGTAACCAGCCACTGCTGTGTTCTGTAGTGGATTATTTCTAACCATCAACCATTTAGACACATTGAGTTATCAAGGTGGCTTGGATCACCTCTGAAGTTGCCTGGATCTGGTGTTTTGAGGCTTAATACCCTGACAAGATTCTCTATTGGTAGTCCAGTACCTCATACCTCTGTGTCAGTCTACTGAGGTGGCTTTGATCATGTTTGGACAAGACTGTGGACTTGCTCGGGACTTGAACCCCCAGTCTCTCAGGTGTTTACCAGATACTCTACCACTGCAGTAATGAGTGGTATTACTGAATGTTTAGCTATAAATGGTTTGGTTTAATTGCACATCAAGTTTAATTAATTTTTTCAATTATTTTTTCAAAAACGTTTAGTCCACGACTTGGCGATCACCAGACATGCACTTGTATTACACTGGCCTGTATATAAACTGACGACTGTTGTTGCATTGTGTTGTTTTTCTGTGTCTGCAGGAATCATGAACTCCTTTCCAGGCAGAGCTGCATTGTCTCTGTGCAGACGTATGGCAGCCAGGAGCTTGAGGCCCATAGTAGGTTCTCTGGGTCTTCCTGCTGGATCCAGGGTGGCAGACCAGCTCTCTTTCCAGGCTGTACGGGTCTGCCACTCAGGGACGACAAACAAGCCCAGCGTGAGCACCAAGAAACGGGGCTATGACATCACCAGAAACCCCCACCTCAACAAGGTGGGCTCACTGTGATGTGTAACAATTTCTAGCACTGTTCCAGTTTTCTCATAAGTGACAATGCGGAATCTGAAAATATCTTGTCGAAACCAAAAGGTTAAACTCTTAAACCCTGAACTCACCACCAGTTGGTTCATCTTAAAGGGAAATTAAAAGTGCATTAGATTAAAAAGTCACAGTTTTCTATAGAATTCAGGATTTTTCAAATAACCTAAACCTAAACCTGCATTGCATCCCTCTGTTTGGCCAGCTTCAACAGAGCCATGAGATGGACGGTAACAAGTTGTATCTGAGGCCAGTCACAGTTCCTTCCACTGTTGGTGCCCAGTCAGCAGTTGGAGGCCCAGAGTCAGGGGTTTCTCTGTGACTCACAAGTTCAGGAAGTCAGGATTATTGTTTTATTATAGGTCCACATATACGCTGTGTAATGGAGTTTTACAAGTCAGAACGCTGCTTTGTCATTTTACCCAAACACACAATGCCGACATGTCAAATAGTAAAGATTTTATCACATATATTTGAATTTACATAGGAGGAGTTTATTATCTCTTCGACCAATTTTTTTTTTTTATCTCAAAAATTTGATGTGCTCGTCTGTTGACAGAAGCTTTGGAGGTTGAGAATTAATTACAGCTGAAAGTTTGGAAAGTCTTAATTTCTTCACCATAGCACTTCTTTGACGTCTGACTCTGACATTTAAAATACAGACGGGACATAAAGATAAAAATGCCATCGATTTAAAACATCAGACTTGCTATGACCGATTGTAGAAAGGGGTTAAGTCACTCCTTGACACCCTCTGGGACACCACACCGCTGTCCCAGCCTGCCTCAGTCACTGACCTCTGGCAGGCCTGTCTTTGTTATTGGTTGTAACTACAGTACATGTTGCTATATGTAGCTGGTGGTCACATGATACTATAGCTATTCAGCACTTCATAGTTTGTCTCGTTCCCCTTCGTCCTCTGGGGGAATAAATGTCTAATTGGCCGGTTGCGTTCAAAAATGCACAGACCCACAGTACATTAAACGGCCATCATGTTCCGATACAGGCTGGAGTTTTCTTTGGCATCTAAGAATTAAGAGGAAACCGACGGGTGAGAAAGTGGAGTGGAGCACAGGGAAGTGCAGCTGACGGGGGGGAGTGGATTCAGGCTCCCACACTATTGGATAGAATAAATAGATTAAACCGCTAACTCTCCTCTAATCGCACTTTGGGAAGCCGACCAAAGCAGACAGATAACCAGAAAGCAGATGGGCTCAGGTTTACAGATTATCTGCTCTTATTGTTCTCTGCTGTGAGTTTCTGAAACAGTTTGAAACTTTTTGATACTGCCTCAGTTTTTCCTTTCTGGCGCTTAAGCACAGCGCAAACATCATATAAGTATGTAGAAAAGCTCAATAAGACCGCCGTGGCCGGGCGTCGACTTTGTGAGTCAGACGCTGTGATGACTAAGACGTGAGTCACTGTGCTCTGGATTGTGGTCTGATTCCTCGTTTAGTTGGCGCACACAGTTTCCATTGGTTTTTCACCACTACATAACGACTCCTCCTCCACCCTGCAGGGAATGGCATTCACTCTGGAGGAGCGTTTACAACTGGGCATCCACGGCTTGCTGCCTCCATGTTTCCTGTCTCAAGATGTCCAAGTGCTACGTGTGATGAAGAGCTATGAGACACGCAGCAACCCCTTGGACAAGTGAGCACAGACTAAACCCCACTGATGATGATTAGAAGCTTGTAATACATACACATACAGATACAAAGAGGAGGAGCTGACCTCAGACTTTGTGTGAGACTCTACAGTGATGTTCAGCAGTTATAAAAGGAGATTTTTTTAACTAAAAAAAGAGGAATAGAGGTCAAATTTCCACATTCAGCATCTCCGTCAGATATGCATACAGTTCAGCCACAATAACACTTCTCCTGTGTTATGTAACGTAATACAAAATCTAGGAATCCTGCCTTTGTAAAGCATTTTTTTGTTGAGACCGTGGGAAAAAATCCGACGTCGATTCAGCTCTATTTTACAACTAATGTTGTAACTTTATATCATGAAATCCAGCATCTCCCACAAGAGCTCTACTTTAACCTGAAAAACAACAATCTGCCTCCGCACTGGGAGGCAGTGCGGGAGACAACGAGATGCGGGAGACCAGATCGGATCTGGATTATCTTGACGCTAACGAACAATGTCATAGGTGGATACGGCCTCAGGTTACAGCTACCAAACTAATTAAAATACCTCTCTGTCAGGTACATCCTTCTGATGACACTACAAGACCGGAATGAGAAGTTATTCTACCGTTTGCTGACCTCTGACGTGGAGGAGTTCATGCCCATTGTCTACACTCCCACTGTGGGTTTGGCCTGCCAGCAGTACGGCCTGGCCTTCAGGAGGCCTCGGTAAGAAAAGCAGCAACGTTCTAGCTCTTCACTCACCTTGTTTGCATGGGTAATTATTGTGTTATTCTCCTATGTCTGTCCTAGTGAAACCCCAGCCATGCCCTTATTTGCACAAGAACAGTATTGTTCATATTTTGGTGGCATTAAAGTCCTAATTCTTAATTTGTTTTTTTATAATTATTATACATTGAACACCATAAGATTTTTCATAAATCATGTCTGACCTGACATTTCAGGGAGATGGTGCAGGCAGTCCTGTGTCACATGACAATGTTATCCATTTTTAGTCACATTAAAGAAAGTGAATGCTGCTGATTGGTTTCCACATTTAGATCACCAAAGGTGAAGGATGTGCACAGATAACGTTATCACATTAATTTGCACAGGAATGTCGATATGTGGACATACACTGAATGAAAATCACACTCAGATTAGTCCTAGTTCATGTTAGTTTCACTTTCCAATAGTCAACGTTTTAGTATCCAAATTATATTTCCCTCATCGAGGGTGCTTGTCGGGTCAAGGCAGATAACAGATTAAATCACAGCGAGCACTTTATTATTTTCCAGCAAGAACCTGGGTAATAAAACGGTTCAGAATAAATGTGACTTGATAATGGTCTTTGGGTGATGTCTCTGCACTTTAGTACTTATGCCTCAATCTTAGACTATGATCTGAAGCAATAAAGTTCATATGACTGCAGTAACAAATACAAGTACACATGCTTTGTGGAAACAAAGCAGCCTTGGTGAACTCCAACCATCCATCCATTTTCTATAGCCTCTTATCATCTTCAGGTTCTTAGGGGGGCTGGATCCTATCCCAGAAGTCATTGGGTGATAGGCAAGGTCTCCCATTCACACCTATTATACCAATCAAACCTTTCAATTTTTCCAACCAATCCTTTTCAGAGGACTCTTCATCACTATCCATGATAGAGGACACATCGCCACCATGCTTAACTCCTGGCCTGAGGAGAACATAAAGGTACTCCCTCCATGGGGACACTCCAACTCACACACACACCTGCATTCAAATGAGAAACTGATTGTAGTATTGCTAACTTGATCGTGTCTCTCTGAAGGCCATTGTGGTGACAGATGGGGAGCGTATCCTCGGCCTGGGTGACCTGGGCGGTTACGGCATGGGCATTCCAGTGGGCAAACTGGCGCTCTACACAGCCTGTGGAGGGGTTCACCCCCAACATTGTCTGCCTGTGTTGCTGGATGTAGGAACTGACAACCAGGTAAAACTCCAGATCTCCACGACTGTAATTAATTTCAGTATTATCAGAAACCACGTGATACATTCAGTATCAGACTGACACTGAGCTTTTATTACTAATGAATGTACCTGCTGAACTTTCGTTTCACAGTCTGTTTTCAGTTCATTTGGCTTTTGACATTGAAACAAATTAACCTGGCATTGATTTATGGCTTGACGGAGAACATGTGTCTCTTATTAACATTACATATATTTCTGGACCACAGACGCTGCTCAACGATCCTTTGTACATTGGACTGAAGCACAAGAGAATAAGAGGAAAGGAGTACGACGACCTGATCGAAGAATTCATGCAGGCGGTGACAAACAAGTGAGTGAAAAGACAAATGACAACAGGATGTGCACTGCACCAGATGTTGATGTTGTTGTTTGATGCTCACCCTATCTCTCTGCAGGTATGGGATGAACTGCCTTATCCAGTTTGAGGATTTTGCGAACAGCAACGCTTTTAGGATTCTCCACAAATACAGAGATCGATACTGTACTTTCAATGACGACATCCAAGGTGGAGCTCCCTGACTCACTCTCTTCTGCACTTCCTCTTTAGTTGGTGTGCTGTAAAATCCTTATTGTTGTTGTCTTTCTTCTATCAGGCACAGCTTCTGTCGCTGTTGCAGGGATTTTAGCTGCATTGAAGATCACCAAGAACACACTCTTGGACCACAGGGTGGTTTTCCAGGGAGCCGGAGAGGTGCGAAGATTTGACTGTTAATGCCATGTAACTCTCCCAACTGTTTCTGATCGTCCAGAGATAAACATGGAGGACTGGATGACTTGAATTTCATAATAAAGTATCAATCTATTTATCTATCTATCTATGGAGGACTTCTAAAGTGATCTGTTTCCTTGTTTCCAGGCTGCTCTGGGTATTGCCCATCTGCTCATGATGGCCATGGCCAAAGAAGGTGTATCGAGGGAAGAAGCTGCCAAGAGGATCTGGATGGTGGACTCAAAAGGTCTCATTGTGAAGGTAGAGTGCGTCTGTCTCTCTCTTCCCCTAAATTCTGTCACGCTCTGTGCTAAAAAGAGATGTTAAATTTGACATTTGACCCAATGCAGGGAAGAGGCCATCTGAACCACGAGAAGGAGGAGTTTGCCCATGATCATCCTCACGTGAAGACCCTGGAAGAGGTGGTGGACACCATCAAACCCACTGCCATTATAGGTGAGTTTACTCCTCTCATTCACAGCAGAGTTAAATTAAATTTTGTGGTTATCAGAAGTCTGATTCTTCCTTTGCACTGTGTCCTGTATTTACGAAGGCGTGGCTGCTATTGGAGGAGCATTTACTGATAAGATTATCAAAAAAATGGCGTCCCTCAACGAAAGGCCAATCATCTTCGCCCTCAGTAACCCCACCAGCAAGGCCGAGTGCACAGCGGAGCAGTGCTACCAGCTCACAGAGGTAACGCTCAGCCTCACTGTAGATTATAGTCTATAAATTATACACCTTTTCCTTACTGATTCCCTAAATCCAGACTACTCCTTTCCTTTACCACCTCAGAAATCCAAGATATCTTTAGAGGTCTTCATTTTCTTTCTCTCTGTTCTCGTCAGGGTCGAGGCATCTTTGCCAGTGGAAGCCCCTTCAACAAAGTGACCCTGGCTGACGGGCGCACCTTCTATCCCGGCCAAGGAAACAACGCCTACGTGTTCCCTGGCGTTGCTCTGGGTGTGATAGCCTGCGGAGTCCGTCATATATCTGATGACGTCTTCCTCACCACAGCAGAGGTTCTATGATCAGTTACTTATTTGTTTGATAGGAATTGATTGTTGATGCCGCTCGGGTTCATCCGGCATGTGAGAAATGACGCCATCTACTGTCCCTTTAGGCTAAATAAACAATCATGGCTCCATCAATATGCAGTTTATATCAACAAATGTTTTCTGAGGATGGTTGGAACACATCTTTACACACTGATATCTCCTTCAAATTTACTTTACTTATCCCACCTATCCTTGTCTGTGTGTGTGTGTGTTTCTCAGGCTATAGCTGACATGGTCACAGAGGAGAACTTGGCGGAGGGAAGACTTTATCCTCCTCTCAATAACATTAGAGAGGTGTCCTTCAAGATTGCGGTGAAGGTAGGCAGCATCATGGCTCAATATCACCTTTTTATTCATACATCTAAAATACAAATACAGACTCTCCCACTGTTATAGATTGTTTCAGAGTCTTTGTTCTCTCAACCTCACAACAGCTTTACTATTTGTGTGTTTCCCTCCATCAGGTTGTCGAACATGCATACAAACACAACATTGCCTCTGTGTACCCCGAGCCTGTGGACAAGGAGGCCTTTGTGCTGTCTCACATCTACAGTCCTGATTATGACTCCTTCTCTCTGGACACGTACAACTGGCCAGCGGAAGCCATGATGGTGCAGGATGTGTAACAGCGTCTCTCTACATCCAATATGCTGCAGTGGTGCACATACAATTTCTGCACTGGCGCCATTGATATTCCTTGCCATCCCATTTTCATGTTATAGTTTTTTTATATATGTCTTTCTTCCTGTCTTAGCTGCAGTGCCATTCAATGTTTTTTATAATTTAGATTCAAACACGCACACCAAGCAAGGCATAATGTAACTGCATGGCTTTCTTTATTTTATTATTTTGTACTCAAAACTCCTGATTGGGAATACTTCAGACAAGAACTACAGCATATCAGATATGAACATCATAACCCGTATACCTGTATAACGTATGCTACACTCCTTTCAAGTGACTTTCTCTGCTGTTGTAGTATACAGTGTTCAAAAATGATCATCTCTAATCAGAGATGAATCACAGATAGTGTATGAACATCCCACAGTGCTCCTCTTATCTGACATATTAGTACTGCAAGAAGCTTGAAACAAAGATCTAACACATCTGACTTTTGACGCAACGCACAAGTTGTCATAGTGCCTGTGTGCGACCGCAAGACATCACGGCTTCGTCCTCTAAGTAAGAAAACAACTCCTTCTTTGTCTGATGGAAAGCCAGCCTCGTGTTTTATTGAAGACAACATGTTCACCCCTGCAGCACTTTGTTTCACACTCCCGTCAAATAAACGCGCACACACAGGACTGAAAACACTCCAAATTCAGCTCGGATTTCTTTTTGTAGACGTCGTCCCTGTTTGTGAGAATCGGCTGTTTCGTACGTCCTGATGAAGGATGGTGTACATTGATCTGGTGTCACTGTCATCCTTTTGAGAATGTATCCCTGTATCCTGTGCTGTTTTTGTACAGAGTTCTGTTCTGTGTCATGCCAAAGTTACTGAAGCAAACATGAAGGATGGACGTGATTTTAGCTGATACCTTGCAGGCTTTCATATACTGTAAAAGGGATCTGTTTGGGGTTTACAAGGAAATGATAAGTTTTGAAAGGGAACATAAATCTTTTTAAATAAAACTGTAAAATAAGTAGTTTGTGGTGTTTTGTCAGTGACTCTCTGTTCCAACCCCAACTGGAAATGAGAAGGGAAAAATTGATTCTCTCCAGTGACTCCATGCTGCTGTAGAGAATTGCCCAGTGATTTTTGCCAAAAATAACATAATAAATAATCAATAAATAATAATAAATATTCCCCAACAACTAACAAAAAACATCTCTCCTCCATTTCTACGAGACAAACGATTTAGCCCTGCTCTCCACACCATTGAAGCATAGTTTTAAGTCTTTGGATCGGTGAAGGAGACAGGCCTGATATCACTGATGAACAAAATCTCCCACATTTGAGGAAACAATAACCTACTTCTGCCTTTCTCAGTTCTTTGATTTGACAATTTCGTCAGCGACAGCTCCTCTGGAACAGTAAAAGAGAGAGAGGCTGCATGTTTCCATCAGAGAGGAAGAAGACAATAAGTGACGGAGGACTCTCATAGTGAAGCATTTGATGTAGTGTAGGTGACACTTCATGAAGAAATCGCCTTGATTATGGATGAGCAGATGAGGTTGGCTCTGTGATTCAGAATGACTGGGGACTTCAGATGTGTTTATTCACAGATCCTGAGTGGAGCAAGTGAGGGAGTTGAAAGGTCTGAAGGAACAAATCAGTGAATCGGTGAACCAAGATTATTCTGGTCAAATAAAAGAATTGAGAGTCATTCACGAACAAAACAGAACTAAGGAACCTTTCTAAACTCATTCATCACTCCTGACATACCAGTGCTGAACAGACGGGCATAATTAACAATCATTGTGCCAAATTCTTTGGCATTTACAAAACAAGACCAGTGTGCATAAATAAAATGTAAATCTTAAAGGCATGTCAACAGTGTTCAAAGGCAGAGATCACAGACGTTTGACAGCGAAAACAGCATTTAAAGGGTACATAGCAGCGGATGGAGCATTCTGATGCTTGCACACGAACAGCGTTTTATAGACTAGAAGTGGGTGTCGAGGAGCAGAGTTCATCATTTCTGCTCTTAAGGCTTATAAAGCTCATCACAATAGATTGTCATCTTGACTGTCCTTTTTCTATTGTCGCTTCTTCTTTTCTGGGCAAACATAGGACAGGAGCATGTCTATCATGTTCTTAACGATGGCTGGAGGTGGATGCAGGGCGTGAGGGAGGTGATGCGCTAAACTCATTTGCCAGGCGTCCACCATTAGGACGTCCAGTCCCTTGAACATGGCCCTGAGCACGCCGTTGAGCTGCAGAGAGAACCAGTCGCTGTTGTACAGGCTCACCTCTTGGTCCAGAGCTTGGAGGTTGGCAGAGCGGATCACCACAAGCGTCCCCGGCGCTCGGTCCAGAAGGCGCACCAGCGCCCGCCTGATGTGACGCAGCCGGCGTATGTATATCTCCACGGGGAAAGTGCTGAAATGGGCCCAGATGCTGAGAACCACCACAGTGTCAGGGCCCCCAGGTACTCCGTCCAGCTCGTTAGATATGTAGCGCAGCTCGTTAGAGGTGACGGTGGAGAACCGAATGGGGGGGCCGTGGCAGCGGTACCTCAGGAGAATATTGTGGGTGCTGTCCACTGCCATGAAAGGGCCCACGTTTTTAGGACTATGGAGGTTGAACTCCTTTAATTCTGGGAAAGGTGGAATAAACGAGAGTTAGATAAGAGTCCCTATTCAAGACACTGTCCTGTCCTGGAAAGACACCACAAAACAGCAAAATGGATGAAAGATGGAAAGACTATGTTAATAATATTAAATATTTACATCTAGTGGGGCACAATGCAGTGCTTGTGGCAAGGGTGGCTCAAATAGAAACTGAAGACACATGGGTTCATCCTCAGTACGGTGGCCAGTTTGGGACATTTGAGACTAAGCCAGTGCTTTGTCAAGCCATCCCTTGCTTTGTCAGAATGTAGACAGACCTGTAGTAGCCCTAGATCTTATTTTCACACGTTGACCTATTAGCATGCCAACATCATAAGACATGCTTAAGTTGATTAGCAGCATTAGTGTAAAATATGAAGCATTAGTGTGGACGTTAGTGAATGAAGGTCAGACTGATGGGAATTTGCAGATTATTTTCTTGATTCTTCTCATGAACTTAAGCGTTGTATTAATGGAAAAGTGCTCTTCTAGTGGGAACTCATTAAACATTATTAAGCTCACCTGGAACAAAGGCATTGAGGTACTCGAACCACTGTCTAACAGTGGAGTCTCCATACATGTTGATCACTTTGCCCCTCAAACACTGAGTGATGGCAGATGATTCATTGAACTGACGCATTTTAACGCCACCTAGTGGCCTCCATGATCCTCCGTGGTAATATCCAGACGGTGTCAGTTTAATTGGCTCTGGTTTTGTACTGCTGCTTTCCACCTCTGTTTTATCTGAAACAGACCCAAACATATTGCAAACTAAATGAAACTCTCTCGTCTCTCATCTCTTTCCCACAACTGGTCCATATCTGGGTTACAGTCAATCAAAGCATGCATATTACTGTAATATAATATGACAAGTGACACACAATACTCTGG
Source organism: Brotula barbata (assembly GCA_900303265.1). Lineage (NCBI taxonomy): Eukaryota > Metazoa > Chordata > Actinopteri > Ophidiiformes > Ophidiidae > Brotula > Brotula barbata. The sequence goes on along the minus strand of OMNV01001061.1, from coordinate 88,360 downwards.
ATTTTACCTTTCTTTCGAGGTAGTACATTGATTTTGTCAGGTCCTGAAGCGTGTATGTGAACTTTGATGTTTACGCCACTGAAGTAAAACAAAACACAGAATTCCTACATATTAAACAGAACAAGAGCCCATATCTAGAAAAATAAATTACCATATATAAATATTACTAAGGCTGTATTTCTGTTTGTTTTGACCTTCATTTGCCTTGATTTGAGTTTTTGTTTTATCTGTGTGTTTACGTATAGATTATTTAAATTTATTGTAAAGTAAAATTCCGTGCCCATCTTTGTCTTACATTTCCAAATTTGAGAGATCCTTGCCAAATATTTCTGCTCATTGTTCAATCATAGTATTTGTCGTCATCACATAAAGGTACAAACCTCTGGAAGAGCAGAGCCTCTTTGTTGGTGATGAGGTGCTTCAGATAGCCTCCCTTGGCGTGGTTGATTCTGGTGTCACAGCTGAGCATTTTAGGCTTGTAGCAGTACCACGGCTCACCTGTGTGAGGGTCTGTGTAGTTGCACAGCGGCTGCTCGTCTGGCGGCAGGCACATATTACACAGGGTGGATTCAGACAGGAAGCCTGACCGGAAGAGGCTCTTAAAAAAAACCCGGTCAGGCCTCTCCTCCCTGAGTCGTCGCAGGACGGCGACTGCCTCACTAGAGTGCACCAATGTGATCTCGATCTGCGCTGATCCCACCCAGAGAAGCGGGAACACAGCTGAATAAAATCCGTTCCTGTGATCCAGCACCTCACCTGCTACACCTGCTCCCAGCTCAGGGTTGTGTAAACGAGCTAAGATAAAATCGCCCCCGTAGCGCTTGGGACGGCCCTGATAGTCGTGCATCTGGACAAGTGCTTCCAGCTGGTCCCCCACGTGCCACTCCCTTCCTTCTTTAGTGGGAAGGATTGCAAACAGACTGTGCACAGGGTCACTTGTCTGCCGTAGAGGGGGTGGCGTAGCACGGGCAGGAGGCCCAGGCCAGACAATGGAGTCCAGCAGGTAGCGCTCCTCCAATTCATCTTCAGGAGAGGGTTTCTGGCCAAGATGGCTGCAGAAGGTGTTGTTGTGATAAAAGGGTGGGGCTCTCTCTGGGGAGAAGGCTGAGTGGATTCTGCTCTGGAGCTGGTAGAGGGTGGAAACGGTACGGCAATTCAGGCTCTGAGGAGAAACAGACGAATTACTGAGAGGAGCAGGGGTGAAGAATATGAAGATGTTCAGAGGATGACATGAAATGTAATAAAAAGAGCATGGTGGAATAATGCAGATCAAACATAAACCCTACATAACAGAAATGACACGTGGCATCTGATGTTGTTAAGAGTGGGCATAATGGCTTATTTATTATTACAGAATGCTTATACTTATTTATACTAATGTGATTATGTTTATGTGATCCACAATGAAAACATTAAGGAATAATGTAGAGAACAATAACAGTAACACGGTAAGATCTAAGGATTAATGACGCACTTCTCTCCATACCTCCAGAGTGTGGATGTTGCGTAGTAGGAAGATGAGGCCAGATAGTGCCAGGAGGAGGAAGATGATTGTGTACTTGGACAGACTTCGACACATGGTGACCCCTTTTCTTCTCCCATGATCGAGCCCTTTTATGCAGTCTTCTATCACCACGGTGATGATGGCATCATGTCGTTCATTATCTGACAATGACGAGCGAATGCAGCCGTTACACGCAAACAAGCAGTTTAGATAAAAAGGAAACAGATACATATTCAACTTCAAGACGATGAAATAATGTAAAAACGAGGATTAACACTTTATACAGAATGTATTCATTAGTACTTTTTCTTTGGAAACTGCATTGCAATTACTTGAACTTGTTTATTTTGACATCACAACCACCAGTGCAACTTTAAATTGGGTATTTTGTCTACACGTTACATGTTACTTTTACATATGAATTTTATATCTTATGAATCTCTTAGGCTCTTGAGTAACCACGAAGTGTTATTCTCAAAGTTAAAAAAAGTTGTCATTTTATTGATAAAAAAAAAATCATTTTTACCTTCTAATTTCTTATTTTGTTTATATTATACTATTATACATTTAGTATATTTGGGAACTTTGGGCTTTTTACTGGAATTAAAAAAAACAAACAAAGCAATCTTTATGAATACAGACCCATTGTCATGTAATGATAAGGTCAAATCCACAAGAATACCGGACTGTTACTGGACTTTCTGGTCAAGAGGTTTCTGATCTGCTTGTCTTCCACTGCATCTGGTAAACTGATACTGCGCATGCGCGTTGTTAACGGTTAGCCTATAAATTGAAATAAAGGCTGGAAATAAATCATGTGGGACCAACAGAGAGAGCAAACACACACACACACACACTCTCTGTTACAAACTGTTATTTCAAGCGACTCTTTCAGTGTCGTTGGTGAATGTAAACACGCCGTTCATATTATCATGTAATGCTAATCTATCGTCATATATAAATAACCGTCAGCGTCCTGATCAAATGATAACTGCAATGACGCAAAAGCCAAAAACAAAGGAAATATAACATCACACAAACAGTGCACAAATTTACATTTTTACGGTCCTCTGCTGCGTACGTTAGGGAATGTTACCGTTAGTGAGCCCTTTAGACGCTTTATCCTGACTTACATGGACTGACTAGCAGAGTGGTCTGATTCCAGGTCCGTGATGGGCGAGACGGGAGGGTGGTGTGCGGGCTGACGGCAGAGGAGACGCTTTGATAACGCGCACCCAGATGCTGGTAGAAAAAGGAGAGAGAGAAGGTCCGCGTTATTTTTTTCCTCACCCAAGATTCGACAGGGATGTGATTGGTCAATTGCTACCACGTGGTACCAAAAGCTCGTGCGTTTTGTTTCTCGATTTTGCACGGATATGGTCGCTTAGTTGTAAATTGTAAGTGGACCTAACCCTAAGTCTAATCCTCACCCTAAGCAAGTAGAAATTTTGAATAAGATGTTTTTTTCACTGCCGGGAAGTTTCCCTCTTCATCTTCTCCCAGAATTCTGGACTGTACGCCTTGTTGTCCAGTCGCGAGTGGGAGGCAATAACGCAGATGGCGGGGTGATGCTGACCCCTGGTGGCCAGTTATTAGACTCGTATCCGAGTTAACAGTAAATTGTCTTCCCTAAATAATTGAGAGTGGTGGTGTTTTCAAGCCCAGGAAAATAAACAAACAATCCACATAATACATCTCTTTAATCACCAATAAGTCTATATTTCATATTAATTTATTAAAAATTTGAGCCAACAGCCCAAAGATTAAATTTTTAACAATGCATTCAGTGGAAATCCCACACATCTCTACTCAGAACAATATATGCCCTTTCTTACTAATGTGAAAAGGCCTATTGAATTGATCCCAAGTCCTTTAAGTAACCCAGAATTGTTTACCTAAAAGTGTGTTCGATAACCAATTAATTGACCAATGTTTAATTGGGTACTTTAGAAGAATTTGGAATAAACAGGAAATGGCTTCTGGACTATGAAGATAATGCTACTATTTATTGCATGTCTATATTAAACTGGCCTGTCACGTATTAATGTCACTTTGTGTTATATTATCTTTGCAATGACTCCTAACGTGATAATATTATTGTGTTTCCTGTGCAAATAATTGAAAACAAGCAGTGCCACTAATGCTTATATTTCTTGACATTGAAAAGGGCAGATTTATTCAAGATTTTCTAATTTTCTAAATAACACAAATATGATAGAATAGCTTTCTTGTGTTTTTCCAGGATACTGGATGTTACCTCTGAATTGACAAACTGATGGTCTGGAGACAGCTGATAAAACCCTTCATTGGCTTTTGTTGCTCTGGTGTAGTTGTGCATCAGTCAACTGACACTGACAGTTTCATTTGCTTTATTGCAGTTTGTCACTACCATATCAGTAAACACAACGTTGTCTTCATCAGTAGAGGTAGCAACCTACACTTGTAAAACGATTGCTTAAAAGTTAATGATACCATTTGAAGCTGTATAAAACGATATACTTTACTGTATGTTACACTGGAGGAAAAATGTAATAAATAACACAGAAGCGCTAAATATTGAGTATAAAATAAACATAGGTTACATTCAAAGGCATTGCTTTTCAAGCACGTGTTTCAACTGTCCAAAGCCTCGATAAACAAAGGTCACTTTGAGAACAACTTGTTGACCCTACAGGGTTTGTGTGCCTTCCATTGGGATTTCCAATTCGACAACATGAATTTCTCTCTATTAAAGAAGAGAAATTATTATAGTCAGGCATGAAGAAAGTGATTTTCCACAGTATGTAATGATGCAATGAGGGGACATGAATCCAACACTCATCCCATCAGTAGGGCTATAAATAAGCCTAAGTTTTGCTCTGTTGTGATGTATCAGCACATTTACTTCTCAGCGAGATCATGTTGTCCTACTTGTCAGTAATACCACCTGATAAACAACCAAACCTTATTTACTTTTTTTCTTAGCTTTATTTTATTTCCTGGTCACTGAACCATGAAATTCATTTCCCAATTTTTGTATCAAGATCAGAGATGCAACTAACGGAAGGTACACAGACCATACAGTTATATGTTAAAACTGTACGCTCAGGTGACAATATTGTACATATACAGTAGATTTATACGAGTGCTTATTGTGAGTAATACTTCATACATGCCCAGGGGTGACTTCCTGTTTGTCTAGCACTTCTGATTGGTTGTCTGTTGCCTTCTGTGGGGGGGATTCAGTCTGAGCTGTTTTGCTGGGAGACATAGGTGAGGAAGGCTGAGGTGTTTCGGTTCTATCGCTGGCTACTCCATCCTCAGCCTCCTCCTCCTCCCTCTGCTGTAGAGATGAGAGGTATTGCTCCAACAGGCTGCAGTCTGAGCTCTCCGCAGCACCACCACCACCAAGACAGCTGTCAGAGACAGGGCTCAATGCTCGGACTGTGTTTAGAGAGTCTGTAGTCCCACTGCTCAGGAAGCTGTCCTCCTGTGCTGGCTGCTGTTCGCTTGTTGAATGGAAGCCCGAGTCTGGGAAGGAGATGCCCGTGCAGGACCGATCTGTGGTACTGGATGCAACAGGCTGGACAGGCTCACATAGTCCATGAGCTGAGATTTGAGGTGGAGTCAAAGCCCCCTTAATGCTCGTTAGCTGCTGCTCAACAGACTGCTGCCACTGCTGCATTGACTGGACCTGCAGAGATACACGGAGCCCACATACACATAACAATCACACAAATGTATTTAAATGGAGTGGTGCTTTGTCACAGCATACAGACTCCAAAGTAGCCCTTCTTACAGTGTTGTGGTAGAGCCAAATGTTGTTCAGAGATCTTTTAATGTGGTTAGGGCTGCCGTTGCTCATACAAGTATCCAAGATGGAATAGAGCTCTGTGCTACTGCTGGGAGGCGACTGAATGAGTGTAAATATCTACTTGCACAGTGCACAATGGCCATAATATTCACTGTCTTTAACAGGTTGAACAACGTCACAAATATAGGTGAGGGTGGACCCAGGTGTGTTTCATTTTCACATCTGCAGTTGGTGAGCCAATCAGGCAGGGACCTTTTAAGGTTTATGATATTTTAAGGATCTGCGGAAAACCCTGTTAAAGAACATTGTGCACAAGAAAACCATACATCTAAGAAAGCCAAGAAGATTGGGAGAGAACACAATCACTGACCTGTTTCCACAGGAACTTCACAGCCTCCTCCTGAACCTGCCTTTGCAACTTCTCTTCTTCATACTGCTTCTGAACCCTGCAAACAAATCACACTTTAACTGTTAGAACTGTGTAATTATTTGTTAATGTAATATATTCAGTGATTGAAGTTACAGTAAACAAACAACAAATGGCTCACTAAATTTATCAAACCATTTACACAAGTAACCAAGTATGAGGGCAAAATAGGGATGGTTGGTCAGCTACCGTACCTCTCCAGCTCCCCTGACATGAAGACGATGTGGTCTTGCATTCTGCGCAGGCGGATTTCACTCCGCACTTCTCTGGCTACTGGATGGCAGCAGCGAGTGTACATTCCCCGCCACCAAGACTGGATTGTTACAGCTGCTCTGTTCATTTCCTCTAAACTTGATTTAGTAGCACAAGTCGGAACATCTCCCTGCTTCAGGCCCTCTTTCATCTCTACCTTACTACACTCAGTAGCGGTTTCTAGCACATTATCAAGTGGTGTGCTTGCTCTCACTTCTACAGCGCTGGCTGTTGGCGCTGTCGTGCTGCTATGGTAACCTGCTGCAGAGACTTCTTCTCCCACAGTCACTCTCTCTTGCTCACTCACTACAGGTGAACCATGCGTCTTGTCAGCGCTGTGCTTTTTGGGCTGGACTGGGTGATTTGGAGCCAGGGAGTCGGGCTCAAAAGTCTCGGTCTCATCCTCGCTGTCGGAGTGGCATGGCTGTGACTCCAGGCCATATGTGAAGGCCAGAAATGTGGAATCTGACAAAAGCATGCTGCCACTGAGTTTGTCCTCGTCTGCATGCACATCTTCCAAACACAAGTGCTCTTCCACGCTTGTTGGGTTGCGTGTCGCCGACAATGGGGGATGCAATGTGTCGGAGCTGACCCAAGTGTTAAACTGTACAACTGGCTCTACAAAAAAATGAAAGAACAGATCCAATGAAATTATGAAAAGACTCTACATCAAACCTACAAATAAAGAGAGAAATACCTGAAAGCTGTAAGGTTAAGTGTAAATATATTATCATACGTGTCCATTTACAAACTAGTACGTGAGAAGTGCAGGGAGTGCTGTCAGGGAACCTGTCCCACAGAGTAATAAAGCAGCTCCAATGTCTATCTTACCCATCTCCCTGATTACTGGGACAGCGGCTGGTGCTGGTGAGACAGTTTTCTTTACTTCTTTGGGTCCTGCTTGTGCGACAGTAGATGGAGGACAGTGTTTCTCTACATCTAGTTGAGTTGGACGAAGAGGACTTTGGCAGCCATCTTGACTTTCCTCTAACAGCTGCCTTTGGTGAAATCTGAGAGATAACGAGTCCACACAAAAGTTATTCAACAAAATATCCATTGATCATATCTTTGGAAACTTTGGGCTTTTAAGTTTTGCTATGTGGGTGGGTAATAGTTAATTATGTAACATATTCCGAGTTTATGATGCAGTATTGAGCATGTGTCTGTATTATTGCCATAGTTCAGACTTTTACCTCTGTTTACTCAGAATCCTTTCCAGCTTGGCATCCTCTGCTGTCTCCAGGGCCGGGGAAGAGGTCAGAGGGCACACTGTGGCCAGGTACTGAACCAGCTGTACATGCTGACCAGGTCGATATGAACGACCTTTGCCCTGACTGTACAGCCACTCTGCTTTGAGGCTGTAATGTGATCAGACAAAAGAAATAATTTAAACATGAAGAAAAAAATGCTACATTAATCTTAGTTGGCAACTCAGGACAGCACTGAATTGTACACACCCCTCTTTCTGTGAAATTATATAGCCATCTAGGACCTTTAAGCTCAGGCACCAACTGGTGATATATGGCCGATAATCAAAACCAGGCAATGAGGGGGTGGCCATAACGCAGGGGTTGCTCATAATAGACAGCTGTTCCAGTTCATGGAGAGATGCCAGGTATGAGACCTGTTGAGGGGAAACAGGTGAATACAACACTGACACAATTCTCGTACTAAAAGCCTGCATTTAATTCAACTTTGCATAGGATGCTGTTGTATCAAGTGAGAGGTAAAATAATTACTTCATTGAGATCCCTTATCTCATTTTCTGCCAGGGAGAAAATGGTTAGATGGGATGGTAAATGGGCAGGAACAGTACGAAGTGTTGTAATGCTGTTTCCGTGCAGCAACAGCGTCTGCAAAAGAGCAGCAAATTAATTAAAGATGAATTTAAAATAATGACATGAAGCTTACACAATACAATACTATGCACAATTAACGGGTTGCTTATTGATAAGTGCATTAGTACTCACCTTTAATGACACCAGTTTGGTCAGGTCACCAATGGTACATATGTTATTGTCTGACAGATCCAGATGTTGAAGAGCAGAGCAGTTGTTAAGCTGATCGATAACCTGAGTTAGAGAACGCAAATCAAGTTAAAGTTTGGATCATTGGCTACATTCACATTACAAGGTGTAGTATCTAATTCCAATATTTTGCTCATATATGATCTATTTGTGATGATTGATGACATTCATTCATGAATGAAAGCCAAGATTGTATCCACAGTTATATCCACATTCGGCAATTTCTCAGTCCTTTCACTGTGATTAGAATACATTCCTTTCAGTATGGATTGAATTGAGGCATTTTCTCTAAAGTTAATTTGGTGTTGGACTTCAAGTCTTCCCATTGGTTTCATTACTACAGGCACCTATTCCTCAATTTTCTTGCAAATACTGACACTGAATGATGAGAACGTTTATTGAAGCACAGAACGTAAATCAAATCTGACTGTTCTCACTGAGGCAGCATGGCCACCTATCAGTACAATATGGAAGTAGCCCAAGCCCCAGATGGTTTTTGTGACCACACTGGTCAGGAAAATAATCTGATCTGTGCCACATGTAGACAAAAAAAAAACATATTTGGACCACATTCACAATGTTGTGTGAACATAACAATATTGATATGTGGGCTAAACCACTTTAAGTGTATGTGTGTCTCAGTTATTGACAAATATAATAATTAATGTGAGAGGAAAAAAATTAAATCCCCCTTACCTTGATGTTGTTACCTGACAGGTTGATCCATTTAAGGTGTACCAGATCTCTTAGCCCCTCAATGTAGCCTATACTGTTATTTGGAAGGTTGAGGACTGTCAGTTCTGTTAGGCGAGACACACCCATCATTCGCACCAGACGGTTACCTGCTACTGACAACTAAGGAGAAAACAACAGCTGTACAATAAGACTTCAAACTGAATATACTGATTAGGCACAGAGTGCAAGGGAGTCTTTAATTACCTGTTGGAGGCCTGGGCTCCTTTCCAGATGGTCTAGTTTCATGATGTGGTTACGGTCCAGGATGAGTGTGTGAGTGTCGTCTGAGCATATACAATTAGGATCCAGCTTTTGTAAGCCCCTAGCAGACAGATCCAACACTGGCCCTTGAACGAGATGGCAGAGAATGAACACAGCATAAATTTACATATCGCATGTTTGCAGGTCACTATGACTACCGAAAAGGAGGGCTTCGTGACCTGTAGGACAAGGCAACAAGGCAATATGCATGAGTTATCAAACATATCCAAAATAAAGAGAAAATTGAGACAATTAAAAAATGCGATATCTTATCTTATAATGTACTGGTAACTGTGATGGATTATAGTCATTATGACATCTCTAGAAATTATGAGACTGTTAATTTCTATTTGCTGTACTGAAATGATAGCAGGTTACTCGTGTCCTTGAACTCTGACCTGTTTGCCTTGAAGTGGACTCATTTTCAAATTAATTTACCATAGTTTAGGGGGTTGAGGACTCTGCACGTGTTTCAGTGTTAAAGGGAACGTTATAACTACAAGACAGATTTTATAGATTTTGATATATGAACAGCCGCTTTGTTGACATCTTGATTATTGAAAACACAGCACAGTTTCTCATTAGGTCATGGGAAAAGCATGGAGCCCTATGTGTTTAGTTTATCTACATCACAAAACACATCAAATTGTTTACAATTAACGTTGTTTTAGGAACTTATTCACAAACAAGGTTTAATTAACCTCTTATTGTGTATAAATAGGCGACAGTGCAGCGGCGCCGAGATTTGACGGGATATTTTGCTCTTGGTTATGCTAGCTAACTGAACCATCATCGCTGTCTGTCTGACCAAAACGACAAGGAAGACAACACTCACCGGTGTTTGTATCAAATCCTAAATCGGATTCACCCATCTTTCACCCCAAACAGCGCTGATGTTATAAACTAACTGATTTCGTTAGCGTCGGTGGAAAGATAACCTCCTGCACGGCTATTTGACCGAGGGCTTGAAACAGCGCAACCACCTAGGCGTATCGGGAAATGTAGTTTACAGGGACTTCCTACGCCGTTATGGACTGCTGCGTTTAGTCTTCGGAAAACTACAAACGCGTACGTACGTACGTATACGGCAGCAACTACTCTGACAAACGTGACCAGACCATGTGACTTGGTGGATCCCGCCCGAACACGATTCCACCACAATGTTGTGTTTATTTCTTGATTTTGCACGAATACTGCTGTGTATTTATTTAAGTTCAGAGTGAACAACTCAACTACTTTCCCCCGAACTTTTACCCTTACCCCGAAAATTTGTAAAAAGGGGAATATTCGAAAGTTTGGTTGACAACTTAAAAGGTTCCGCCTACTTCGTCCGGCTACAGTAGCCTTAACGATCACGTGACGTGGTCGGGTTTTTGTTTTTTTCCTTTACTCCAGCGCGGCTAATGTACCGCCACATTAGCCTCTCAACGGTTTACCACTGATAAAATTCTTTTAAAATTATCACAAGCAGATACTGCTTTGCAGCCACCCCTCCCATGGAAATTATATATGAAGCAACAGAGACATACTGTACATGAATACTTTTTTTTGGAGGTATACTTCAGCCATGTCATTCAACGGGTTAATGGTTATTATTTTATTTAATTGAAATGGATTATTAATGACTTATTCTGAGTTCCTAACAGCATTCCAGTATTGCCTTGGGAATTTACAATTCAAGGATGGTATTCCAGGTGGAGTGACTTATGTATGGCAGTATGGCAGCACTGATGCTTCACGATGTGATTTTATTTTAATATTAAACAAACACCATATAAAGCTTTCGGTGGTTTAATGTTTAACAGCTTTTTGTAAGTAAATTTGGATAAACATGTTTTGTTTGATAGGCTTAGTCAGCCCCTGAAAATTTGGCTTTTTGCTTGTGAGTTTGGATCTGTGATAACAAAATTCGTTTAGATAATGAGCTAAATGATTTTAGAAACGAGAGCGGACATTATTGTCCCATTCGATGCATCCAAACAAGACATTGTTAAAACATGATCAGCAATAAATCGTGACAACTTACAGATGAATTGTGTGCGGACAAGAACAAAGTAAGTGAACCAGTGTTTCTTTGAGTTGTCCACAAAATTTACATCTTAGATCGATGTCTTCCTACAGTTTCTGTAAAAAAATCATAGTTGTATAAAACCTGTGAAGCATTTTAAGAGGTGAAACTAATATATATTAAAGGTTTATAAACAGGATACGTGTCATACACAGTTTCCGCTTCCGCCATCTTTCTTTCCGGTTTTGTGCCCTCTTGTAGCCGTCATGAAGTGAGTTTACGGAATATAATCTAATGCAATCACATCATTTAAACAAGTGAATTGTTCATAATATAACAGTTATGTGTAAAGTATGGCCTTGTTCTTGTAGTTACACCGTAAATTTTTCCTTCCTAGGGTCGAGTTGTGCAGTTTCAGTGGGTATAAAATTTACCCCGGCCATGGCCGCCGATACGCCAGGATAGACGGAAAGGTAACGATTTAGTCCCGCTCTGACACTCATTGAACACACGCGGTGCAATGAGTTAGAAGCGTTCATTCAGATAAACTAAGACGTTGGTTTCAGTACTTATTTAAATGTAAATCTTTCAACATTGTCTCGTCGTCGGCCTAGCCGGCTCCCATGGAATCCTATGTGACATGCTAATATTAGCAACACACAAAACTAGCGTCCAGCTAGTAGACAGGTTCAGTGTTAAATTTGTGTTTTCCGGCTGTCAGATATGCATTTGTGTCAAAAGAAAAGCAGCTAATTAAACACTGGCTAATGAATTTACCTAAAGGGAAACACTTCAGGGCCCATTGCACATTAGTAACCTTTAACTTAAAGGAAAGAAATGAAATTTTCAAATCACATTACTATATTATTACATACGTAATCTGAGCTGAGTTGGCATTTTAGTTTGCGTTACATTTTAATTATGTGAAAGATCTGTTCATTTCAGAGGTTAATTAGATATTCCATTTGATCAGGTGTTCCAGTTTCTGAACGCCAAGTGTGAGTCTGCTTTCCTGGCCAAGAGGAATCCCAGACAGATCAACTGGACTGTGCTGTACAGACGCAAGCACAAGAAGGGCCAGTCTGTAAGTAAAAGGATGTGTTTGTGATAAGCTCTTCTCTACCAAGTGACATATCTATTGAAAATAATATAATTTTGATAATGTTTTGCAGTCAGTGTTTCATTTGATTACAATTGTGGTGCTTTGTCCTGCACACTTAAGGATTCTGCTGCTTTACTTAAGAATAATTGTCTCCTACGGTCAGTCAAACTACTTACAACCCATAACCCTTTATGGCTTAATAGGTCTTATACACGACACTTCTGTATTCAGTCAGCTTCAACTTACTAAATTAAAATATGTCACGGGTAGAGTGAACAGCAGACTTCAAATGTACACCTGAAAATGTGTTATTGCATAGCAACAGTCTTGTTTGTTGGTAGCACTTAAGTTGAAGTTTCGAAGAAAGGTGTACTTGTTTGAGGAAGATGTTTGTGGTATTGAATTGCCATATGTACAGAACTCCAGTATAGAGTTGCCACCTTTGTTGGCTTGGCTGCAGGTGGATGGGGTGCACGGTGTTGGTCTGTGTTATGTGTTGTTGCCAGACTGTGTTTTGCAGACTGTGCAGCAGTGCTCACGCCACACCTGCAGCCATAGACAAACAGGAGATCATAGTACTGGCTCTTGACGTCTTTATGGACTTCTCACCATCGGCCAGCCTCCAAATTCTCCTACATGTTACCACATTGTCACAAGTTTAACTTGGCTTTAAGTAATGCCGTGGGTTAAATACTGTAGTTTGACTTTGGGTCAGGTGAGTTGGTGAAATGATGAAAGTTATCTTTGAAAACACTGTTGTAAGCTCAATGGATTGACAGAATCTTCCATGAAGTGCCATCATGTAGTCAATTGAGATGTTGACAGCTAAATTATCAAGTAACCACTATAAATAACTTTCAATTTAAGTGTAAAATCAAATTTCTTTGCTACAGCTAAATTATCAAGTAACCACTATAAATAACTTTCAATTTAAGTGTAAAATCAAATTTCTTTGCTAGTTTTTAGGTTGCCTGTTTGTGGACATAATTTGTGATCTAGATAAAGCAAGACTTGGTAACCTGTTTCAGCAGCCAGCAAAATTATAAAGCTGACATACTGGGCATGTTAAAACATAGCAACCTGGAAGACACAACCAGCAGTTCCCATTTTTGGATGTGGTCTGAGGAAAAACTAGAGTTCAGCCTAAAAGTTTTTTGTTTTTGTTTTTTGTTTTTTTTTCTTATTTTCTTTTTTTTCCCTATCTGGGAGGTGAAGTGTAGCAATAATTACAGCCATTGCTTATACACTACATACAGAACACCAGTGTCCATCAGCAGTGAATAATTCTGCCTATTTACAGGTGTTATTTTGACTTGAGCTGTATGGTGGCTTCTCTTTGAATTTCATCTGCTAGTCTTATTTTGCTTGCTAAAAGCATTTGAGGAATTTTGCCTTCTGTTGAATGCTTGGACTGTTTTGGCTGGGACATTGAAACATTGATTATGATAGCTGGCTGCCCTGATGAACTTGGGTCACAACGGTTTCTTCAATTTATTGTGACAGGAAGAGGTAGCAAAGAAGCGTACCCGTCGGGCAGTCAAATTCCAGAGGGCCATTACTGGGGCCTCCCTGGCTGAGATCATGGCCAAGAGGAACCAGAAGCCTGAGGTCCGCAAGGCCCAGCGGGAGCAGGCTATCAGGTAATTTATAAATCAGCAATCAAATGCGAGTCAACACTACTTGATTTCATATTCACTCAGTTTGCACCCAAAAGAATGCATCAAAAGTATTGTAACTTGGAACTCTTCAACCACTAACGAATTCTGCATCGATGTAGTTTGGACTATCAACAGGACTCATTTTGCCCTTATTGCTTTTGTTCCTAGGGCTGCCAAGGAGGCCAAAAAGGCGAAGCAGGCAGCCAAGAAGCCAGCTGCACCGAGTGCGAAGGTAAAACCTCCCTGTTAAAATTGCAGAATTGGAAGGTGTTCAGTTGAGTCAAAATGAACAAGGGGGGGATGTCTGGGAAGTGACTCTTGACTGTGATAGGACAGCTAAAATAAATGTGGACTGAAACCACTCCTGGTGGACTTGGGGCCAGGAGAAACAAGATTCTATAAGCAAACAATGATAGATCCGAGGGTAGCCAAGCACCCTTTTGTATTAATTATGCTCCCACAGTCATAAATAGCATGTTAAGGTTGAAACAGGAATAAAGTGACTTTGGTGTGGCTCTAACATTGAAGCGAGAGGGCAGGAGGGTTAAGTGGAATATCACGGTTCATGTATAAATTTCTATTCATTAGAATGGCATATGGAATCTATAAAATGCTATTCATTTTTTTTCTGTTCTTACCATGCCTTTGTCTTTCTGCAGGCTGCTGCTAAGACTGCACAGAAACCCAAGATCGCCAAGCCTATGAAAATTAGCGCACCTCGTGTTGGTGGAAAACGCTAAATCCGACTCGTTTGCTATTGTGAATAAAATTTCATGGTTAACTATGGTTTGCGTGACTTTTCATTCAGTCTGTTCATGTGTTGGTAGATAGAAAGACTCCAGACTCACCTGAGTCAGAATAGTTTGGAATATGTCAGTCTGATTGTAAACATTATGGTTTGATGTATCAACCGAATAGCGTGGTTTTATCAGGGCCCATCTAGCATGTTGAAGACAATGGTGCATGCCAAACCCCTAGGCTGGATACTGCAGATGTTTCATTGGTTATATTTGGCAGTTGGCACTGGGTCTCAAATATCAGACAATACACTTCGTTTGGCTGGTAATGTGGAAACTGGGATTAGTTGTGCTCTTCATGCATTGTGATGGATAATCATGAACCTGTTGTCTGGATTGTTAACAGGAGAGACAAACTGACACCATCACGAGATAATGTCCATCAGACCGTCTGTCATGGTTGGTCACCTTGTTTGTGAATAACGCTTTATTTGCAGGCTCTCATTGGTTAAAATCCAATGTTGAACACTTTTTATTAGCATCCCATAACCACAGAACCATGATGATCAACCCTAGTTATTAAATAGGAAGGAATGACTTGTTACAATAGTGAGGTGAGGACATCGACTACATGTACATTTGGAGCATTTAACAGTTCTTCATACTTGAGCCACTAGCACACGCTCTAAGTAACAAGTAGCAAAAGTTAGATGTTTTACTGGTGTGAATCTTAAAGATGTACAAACAGTACATTCACTACATTGTTTGTTTGAGGAAAAAAACCCAGTGCATTGTATATGATATAAGCAGATGGTGCATTGCACTGATTTTTAACTGATAAGTTAAAGCCATCAAGATGGAAACAATGGCTAAATGGTAATCAATACTGATTTAATTGAATGCCATGACTAGGTACATTTTCAATAAAGGCAAAGAAATGTGATGTTTTTAAATGTGGTCAACACACCTATGATTTCATTATTGCTTGAGGTACTGATTACCACTCAAACTTCCCAGTAAATAATATAACTTAGCTATTGTACAATTATGCAATTTGAACAGCTAATTGTGCGTACATGTGCGTTAATGAACCACCACTGAGCGTGTGTTGACTACAGTTAAAATGTTTTGCAATCAGTCTGAGGAAATCTGAAACTTAAAAAACAGTTCACATTTCCAACAGGGCGAATAGGCTTTCTCTGGTAAAATTATGGTTATGGCATGTGTGTTAAGGAGACAGCATGGTTTATAGAAATGGTAGGGGGCAGGTGTGTGCCCATGGCGAGGTCTCCCGTTCGTCAAAACAACCGGTACTCAGGACTCTGCTACCTCCTCCTTTGCCTGTGCCTTCTTATCTTGCTCATACCTGATGTGGAATAAAATGCACCAAAAAATAATCAGATCAGACATAAATCTCTTAAAGGAAACACACACATTTTTTTCAGATTGTCTTTCATGAGGAGGCCTCTATTGAAAAGGTTTAATTATAAGGTTCCATTTTACTCCTGTCTTTACTTGCAAATACAGATTTCCTGGATGCAATGTCACAGCTCAGCACTTGGGTCACCTTCTAATACACCAACACCACATGTTCATTTACTGTGGCACTTTCTTTATCTCCTGCTGTGCACTTACATTAAACAGCAACTTTTTGCCATGGTATCTTAGCCATAATGACAGAGGAATGTGTATGATACTTAACTACTGTACGTTTATATTGTATTACATGCTTAGATTGGCATAAAGGCAACAGAACGAGAACGAGCAAAGGTCACAGGCTTTTGGTTAAAAATGCATACACACCTCCAAATCCTGTAGAGCTGGGAGGCTCCTGCGCTACCAACAAAGAAGTTGACAGCAAAGAGGTTCCAGTTTTTCGGGATAATGACCAGTGAATATCTGGACCAGATCAGCCCTGTTGGGGGAATAAGAACAGGAAGAGTGAAGGTTATGCACGTAATACTGAATCAACTGCTGTTGGTGACGTTTTTGAAAAATGGGCAACAGATAAGATTTGTTTGAAGACACATATTGCAAGAGCAAACGCATCACATGGCCTTTGCCACAGATAGTTTAGCTGTTTTGTCAAAATACTGAAATGACCAACTAACTGTTAGGAAAGAAAAAATCAACAGGTCCAGTTTGTATAATGTACAGGAGAAAACGCCTGAATGCTTCAGATCAGTAGATTTACATATACGATTCCATGCACTTATTATAAATATGGTTGTACATTTATTGTAATAAATCTTATAGCTGATGCCAGCATTGATATTCATGTCATCTATTCATAGAAACAGGCTACACACAGCATTGTGTACCATTGTAATACTGTGGGCTAAAGCTGTCAGCTGTGTCAAACATCTAGAACATCAGAGTCCTTCAGGAATCACAGCAAACTAGTTCAATGTGTTTCAGGTTTTGGCTGAAGTTCTGGTGATATTCATACAAACGATCTCATTTGACTTTAAGGCAGGGTATGAAGAGCTCAGTCAGTATCTGCTTTAAACTTAAATAAATGCATCAAATCAAGACTTTATCAAGTCAGGGGTTACAGGCCTGTCTAAAAAGCTCCGCAACATCCAGTCTGCTATCTGCCTTACCTGTAGCAGTCAGCACAGCTGACTGGGAGGTACTGAGTTTGTCTGCTGGTCGAGTCATATCAGCCAGACCTGCTCCAACCAGACCCTGGGGAGAGACGAGAACAGATTATCTTCACTCGATCAGAGGTGGTGATTTTAATTCACTGCAGTTTGGCCAAAAATCATTAACATACTATACAGGTCAAATGGTGTTAACTACACTCACCCATTTAAACATTGGGGCCCAGAAGAAAACTGTTTTAGGACCTGGAAAGAAAATGGAAAGCAGATAAGTCATATTTGATTACTGCATCTTGACACAAGATGAAATATATAAATTGATTTAACCCCTTATACACTGGTAAATGAATTGTAACTGTGCCCACTTTATGTCAAACATGTCAGGGTTATTTAAAGGATTTTGGATTAATAATTCAATATTCATATATATTCATGTAGAAAATGCATTTTAAAAGTCTAAAATTGTGGGGAAGAATAAAAAAACAAATCCATTACAGCAACACTTACTTATTAAAGCAACTTTACTTTGAATTCCCCTTAAAATTATCTTCAATCTAGATGTAGTTGAATTCACTTTAAACAGGGTACCAAGAATGCATCATGACATATTTGGCAAAGCCTCGGTTTTCATTAGAATTTAAAATTAAACTTAACAATGGACCCTTTGGTGATTACCTTGGATATTAAGGGGTTAATGTTAGTGAGGTTTTCTCTGTCGTATCTAATCCACCTGCGAGGCTTTTCCAAGAATTTAAAAGATTACAGATAATAGTGTAAACTCCCGGACTAGAAACAATGCATCTTAAGCAGCAGAAAATGTGAGGACTGTTACGGAAAACCTGTCTATTCTAATGATCCTCCTGTATTTTCTAGCAATGCTGGAGGCTAAACACACTGGTGAATGAGGAAGTCTGTTAGCACCAATCATGTTTGAGGGAGTTGGCTTTTCTCAACATGTCCCAAATGCAAAATGTTGCCCTTGACAACCTGAGCGCCAGTGCCCTTGCGAAGACAAAGGGCACAGACTCGTTAACAGGTAAACAGTTTCATATGAGTGAATGTGCATGATAACAATAATAACGTGATAATAACAATAATATGTTACCCAGCACATGTGCTGCTTATCGTGGTATTTTATTTATCATTCAAGTCATTATATATAATTAATATTTTTTTATATTATTTCTTATTTATCTCATTGTTTATAGTTATATATGCGTATTGTTTATGTATCTTATTATTGATAACTAATTTATTATTATTTTGTTATCTTTAATTATTGGTATACTCAATTATTAATGGGTTACTAGTGGGAAAAGGACCATTAAATTTATGCAGTCTCCATTCAAATAACCCTGAACAGTTTCCCTTCAAGTCAGTGACAGTTCTGGTTACAGCTATCAAGCTGTTACATCGCAATGCAGTCAACACCTTGATTTTTATGATTAGATTTTTTGAATAAAAACCAATCAGCAGTCACGTGTAGACTGTGTTTGCAGAGGTTTCATGTTCATGGGAACAGATCATTTCTGTGGTATTGCCACAGGAGAGATAGTGTCATCAAACACAATGAGACAATTGTGCAAGAATGGTGTAACTGTGTTACATTTGATTGTTTAAGGTAAACCCTTTGAACTGTTGTCAAAGTCTGAAGCCCAATAAACTAAATGTAGCTTTAGGACACATGTACAAATCCTTCACTTTGCCATAAATCCAGCATTGCTCCTTTGCATGTAAAGTTACAGTGGGCACAGAGATCGGCTGGTATTATCGCAACAGGTGAATCTCCAAGTGCCAGACTGTGTGCTCGCAATGCAGACACAGGCTTTATTTTTCTCTTTCCTCAAATTAATAAATCTAGTCCATGGAGTATTGGGCAGGGTTTAAAAATCTAATAATAATATAATAATATTGAATCCCAGTTGGTAAGTGGGTTCACTCAAACAGTTTGAGTTTACTCATTTTATTTTAAAATTTTGTAATTTTGATTGATTTAATTCAATATTTGATAATCAATTATTTACTGACTAATTAATTACGATTAATCGTGCTAATATAATTACATTACAATGAAACAGTTGTAAATATAATTACATTGTTAGTTTTCTTTTCAAAACGTAGTAACCATTGCCCTTTTTAAGGTACAGTATTCCATTTTTAATCTACTTTAACTTTGTTGCGATTCTTGCTGTGTAGGTAACGATGTCCACAGAATACAATCTCGTATATCCTTATAAACGTTATTAATATTAATTATAAACTTGATGAAGATAGACCAAATGGTGGTTTCCAAAGAGATCAGACGGTCCAGTAGTGGAGAATGAGTAAACAATGTCAACAATTCCAGGACGGCTCCTGACATTCCAGTTTCCATCACCAAACACAGACACTCATGACATGCTAATGCCAAAGCCGGATGCTAGGATGTTCGGATGCTAAAGTTTGCGTTACCTGCTGGGTGGTTGTACAGCGGTCTCAGCTTGGCGGGCAGCATGTGCTCGACCCGGTCCAGAATGCGGTGATAGGACGCTCTCAGTGCAGCCATGATGTTCCGACAGAAACACGGACTCTACGGTGAGGTCGAAGCTCGGCTAGCTTGGCTGACGGAATGTGTACCTTCCTATCTGTATCCTTCAGATTAAGACGACAACGGCGCCGCGCGTTGCTTGCGATTCGCTGAAGAGCACTGAATGTGATACAAGCAAATGAAAATCTGGAAGAAGTGGCAGCCGCAGGTGTCCTGTCGACCTTCTCCGGCAGCTACCACTGTCAACCAGTTTCTAGTTCCCCTCTGACCGATGGGGAGAGGTGACTTTCCGCACAGCGCAACCTATCGCACCATAGGGCGGAAACAATAAATCTCTCGATTCTGATTGGACAGGTAGGGTGTGACGCCAGATGCCGAGCCTTCGCGGGCGTCGCAAATTGGTTGTTGGGAATTTGTCCTTACTATTTTTGGTCATATGAGAAAACTACACTATATGAAACATAGAAGACCCGAAAAAAGATGCGATCCCGTAAGTTTGTTTGGAATGAGTGTGCCGAGGCTTGCGTCACACGTGACCGATGACGTATGAACAATATTGTCGCTTCATTGAGAGGGTTCTGGGCGGCACCAAACTTTTTTTTTTCAAAACTTTATTAACAAAACACCAAATATACACAAACAATAAAGACATGCGCTCTTTCAATAAAATCTAAACAAAACGTGAAGAACATTAGCACAGCTAACCAAATAAATGCAACATATTAAAAGGGAGATAAGGGGGACTAAAATAGAAAAACCACCATTTATGTAAAGTATGTAATGACACTTTCACATTCAAAAATCACAACGAGGTTAATTTTACACAATATATATATAATCATTCAATTGACTCCAGAAACTAATGAAATGAATGCAGTAGTAAAACAAGTATGGCATCGTTACAGAATTTGTTTTCAATATCTAAAAATTTAGAGAGAGATAAATTTGACGGAGGCACCAGACCTCTGTGGAGCTCAACTCAATCGGGGGCTCGCATGTCCCTCTCTATCGTCACACGTGCGTAATTCCTCTCGCACTGAATGATTCCAAATATGCAAACGGCGTCTGTCATTTCATGCACTGCATTATTTTCACCAGCAGATGTCACCCACGTGCTCTGAAGCTTCCACCACTGAACCAATTTTCAAGACAATGTTTAGGAATGGATCCGTGGTTATAAAAAGATGAATTGTCCGTCACTACTGATTGGCCTGTCAAACCAGGAGCTCGATATGATTATCTTAGATAATAATTTGTTGCCCATCGTATCCTATAGGGGCAGAAAGCGGGAAGGACCCAATCAGAAAGCATACTCTGGGAAGATTAGATTCACTAAAATCATAGTTTAAATGTGTTTACAAACATTGCTGATGCGAACAGACCTTCAAAAATATCACAAAATATTACAACCTTACGTTTACTTGTTTTCTTGAGAGTGTCACTATTTTTAATAGGTCAGTATTCTGAATAGTGGACAAGTTTTAGTCTCATGTAATGTTTTTGGTGGTGGGTTAAGACTTTGCTTATATTTGAATCACATGAAAATTGGTCAACAGTGACTTGACTGACAGAGTAACTCCCACTGTCAGACCACCTGGAACCTTTTTGGATTGTTTACAAATTTATATAGTGATGCAAAGCCTTTCATTCTATTACTTTGCCAATACAGTTACTGAAGGTACTATATATCAGTCAACAGAACGATTAAGAAAAATATTTGTGTTTAAGCATGTGTGGGGCAACACGCAAAAATGAAAATAAGGGACAGCTTTGAATTTAAACCCTGAGTAGAATTTTGAGACCCCCAAAACTCCCCCAAAGTGTGCCACTTGAATGTTTGACTTTCACTGGGCAAGGTGAAGGACCAGTAGGTGGGCAGAAATATTTTTGTATATGCATATACAAATGTGTAGTATTTTATTTTATTTTATTTTTTATTTTATTAAGGTGAAAGTAAAATACTTATTAGCCCTTTATCAGTCTTACTTAAAGACTGGTAAATGAGTCCACATTAAGGCAAAAAGTCTTATTTATTATTATTTTAAGGACTTTCAAAACGTTAAACAGACCTTTTCTCATTGGTGAATTAGGAAAATAGTTAGGAAAATAATCTCAGAATTTCTAGATTAACTTTTTACTAATCCTTTACAGCAGCACGTCCTAAATTGCATATTGTTAGGAATGGCTTTTTTACTCTGCCGTAAAATTGTTCTTCTTCTAGGATATTTCATACAGACTTACCAAAATGTGGACACTTCAACTAGTGTTGAAAATAAAATTCCGCTCCTGAATGTAACACCCTAAAACGTATAACGCTTTTGGAGTCGCACTGGGGGCTCGTGCCTATTGGACGTTGCTGCGCCTACTCCACGGCTGCTTAAATCAATGCCCACAATCGCCCGCCCCTCTCCTCCATCCCGGTAAATTCGTGTTTTATCGCGTTGTTTGGACACAGGCGTCCGTTCCTTTACTCTGCCTGCCTGAAAACAAACCAAACCAAACCAAGCTAAGCTAGCAAGGCGGACGGGAGAGGAAACAACCAGAAGAGCGGACGGCGGGGACACTGACGAACCGTGGAGGAGCGTGAGGGAGGGCAGCAGCCAGACCCTCACTGAAATGCGAGTCCCAGCTAGTTAGTGTTTCCCCGACAGGCTGGGGCGATACCAATGGCGAAACAGTTTACCAGGAGGACACGATTAGCTTAGTTTAAATGTTACTGTTAATCAAACCTGCACTCGGTCACGATGTCTTGCTCCGGAAACCTGGTTTGGGATGTAAATAAACGCTTAATTGGCTGCAGCGAACCTTACGCCATCAGGACCAACTATTTAGGTAAGGAACTAACAGCTGTTTGTTTGTGACGTGCCGTGCATGTCAACAGAAAACTGGAGTTACAGATGACGGTCGTGGCTAACGCAGCTATTCCAGCTTACATTACCCGAACACCGAGCACTGAGACAAGAGCGCTGGAGGTTGATTTGTCTTATTTATTTGTGGGGATAAAAAAGATAAGGGCAAATAGCCAAGGGAAGCCTTGACTGCTAAACATGATCTCATGGAATGCCATCACAAACAATGCAGCATTTGGGAGGATTATAGAGGAGAAAATTGAGGAAATAAAGGAAAATTGGCAATATCTTATTATTCAGTGCCGATACAGGTTTGCCTATCAATTGAAACATACAGTATGGAAATAATAATCCTACAATATTGCAAATCAGCTGGAGGACATAACAAAATCTCGTTTATCGGTAAATTTAATTCCCTTCCTCTTGTCAGATCACTTTTGATTAACCTCAAAATCAGTGATAACCATCCATGATCGATCTTTATAAACTTTTATTTTAAATTCTGAAAACCTCAAGAATACAAAATGTATCATTAGGCATTCTGGGTAAAACTGTATAAATGAGAAAGTTAAGGCTAATGTAGTGGATTAGAATGTCTCTAGAAATTGTGATTTTGGGCCTTTTCTACATGGCATACTCAATTATTAACTGTGTACAAATCCGAGGAGCTCAATAAATTTATCCAAAGTCTTCAAACTGAACTAATTGCCTTAAAGTGAACCCATTTACCAATTTCTTTACTGGTACTTTAAGGGCTACCAATGCAGGTTGTTGAAGGACAGTTGGATAGATCTCATTAATCAGCGCTAGTATTAGCTTGCCAAGAAATTGCAGGCACAGTTTATAATAAGATTAATAATAACAACAACCCTAATCATTATAGCTAATTAACAATGGGACACAACCATAAAAAGTATGTTTTCCTTAATATCGGTAAGTATAATTCCGTTCCACTTTCCTGCTAAATTTTGATTAATTACAGAAACTTAGAAATTCAGGATTTCTCAATTATACTGTGAGCTGATTGGTTGATTAAACCTATGATTAAATGATAGTGGTTGTTGTCGCTACTGTCAGTTCAGTTATTTTATTCAGACATTTTATTATCTATTGAAAAAATTGTCTGCTTTTGGACTATCACCAGAAACAACACAATCCAGATATATTTGTCATTTGTAGTTTTCAAAGAGAATGTTTTAATAATGTGGTGTTCCGTGATACTTTCACTGTCTGAGATGGAGTGCTTACATTATTAATAGGCATGAATGATTAGGCTTTGAACAAAAATTTTATGAGTAATAATGTGAACGTTGATCTGCCGGATTTGTTGACATTTTTGTCATTGCAGGCCTTTGGGTTTGCTTTGAAATAGACACAAATGAGCAAAATGTAGACATCATCTTCAGCTTTTGAAACATGTAACAGGGATTGTCATTAGTTTTATATGAAAGAATAAGTTATATATAAAACACTGTGTATTGTACGTTGTGTGATCATTCTAAAGTCAGGGCACGAAGATGATGTACTCTTGATGTTACTCCAGCTGTACAAATGAGGTTTAATAGATCACTTAAAAATCCTTAAAATCCAGAATCCTTATCCTTAACAGAAACACCAGCAAGTCTGCATTAATGCCAAACATATCACAAGGAAACTTGTCACAACAGATCAGTGAAGTAATTTTCTGTATCAGTTTGTCAGCCCTTCATAGAAGAAAGATTTTTTTTTTTCCCTGAAAGATCCACAGCTTGTATGAACATGCATAGCTACCTGTGCTCTGTTGTGGTTTAACAGGATTGATGTTTTTTTTTCCTCATCCGTATTTCATATCGGCCTCTTGATGAAGCCTAACTGGAGCATCCTCACTAGTCCGTGTATTCCTGCAGGGATAGGCCTCATCAGTGAAATATTTTGTTCGGAGAGAACCTCCAGCTTTCAAGCCTGTCTGTCAGTGCGCTGCTTGTGAGAGAACAGTTTGGAACAACATCAGTGAGTGCAGTATAAACACGACAGCAATGCACAGCCACTCTGCTAGACAGAGAGAGTCTGTGATGAGGCCTGTCCAACAGTGGGTGAATGAAGATACTGTATATAAGCGTTCAGCGGTGAGCAGGTTCCACAGAGATTCGGTCAGCCCTGTATTTAGCTTGACTGCGATGTAGTCATAGCTGATATTGTGTACCAGAAGAGGATCCCCAAAGTGATCTGTGGGTCACACCTCCTCTGTGATATATTTAGATCAAGTAAGAGGGTGGGGGTCGTGGGGTGCAACAACTAGAGATTAACTTGGAATTCCAACAGACGTTTCAGATAATGACACCCTCTCTCCTTTTCAAAACACTGGTATATTAACTGGTAATTGGGTACACTTTAAAGCAAAGCAAAGCATTTAGGGTTATTTAAAGGATCTTGTGTGAATTTAATGTGCTCTTTCACATTACTAACTCAACTAATAATTAAGTGTACAATGGAGAAAATTTATAAAACGATAATACAAAATTAGAAATGATAATAATATGTAAGAAAATAATTCAAAATCACAATTTCTAGAGAAGCTCTGATTTGAAAGACAGATTTGAAGACATCCTATAGTCATTACAGTAATTGATAGTTAAAAAAAGTAAATTTCTCTTAATATTGTCCTCTGGATGTGTTTGGTATCATTCTGTTTAGTGGAATTTAAAATAAAGAAGAGGGATCATTGGTTAAAAAGTTATTGAGGGAAGTGTCTACCACAGCTCAAGATGTGAGCAAGTTGTGGATATGGTTAATTTATTGATTTCCTGAATGTGGTTTGTCGTAAACTTTCCTTTAAGGCAGCCGGGGTGGATTGATAATAATCAACAATTTAATTGAAAAACGATGCATGAAAATGCATGTACTTGGTATTTTAACCACACTCCAGCTGGTGATGTGCCACACAGTTTGATTAAAAAACAATAAACAAAAAGAGGTTGTGTGTGTCGACTTAGCAAAAAGGTGGTGAAATTTCATTAGATCACAACCTTGAAGCTGGAGTATTAGACACACACACACACAATAAGATTGATGCATAAATAGTGGAAAGTATAATAAAATAATATTATGAAGAACATATGCACATTATTTCAATCTCTCAACACAAAAATGAAATGTGAAATGTGATTTATTATTATTATAAAAGAATATATATTTGGGACAGGAAATTAGAAACATTAACGTTTCCTTCTTATCTCTTACAGTAAGAATCAAACTCTGATGGACACATACTCAGAGTATGTACATGCTGCATATAAGTGCTAACTGCTGGATAAATAATTGAAATAATCAATAGATTACACAGAATGTAGTAGAATTTATTATTCATTCAGGCTTTCGCCCTGTCAGCCCATGCACAGCCTGAGGTCTCTAGGCCAGAGACAGGAACCTGCTGCTTCTACCTGCAGTAGTTATTATTATGATTACAAGTGTTGTATTTTTTTTTTTTC
>OMNV01001061.1:11361-47405 GCA_900303265.1 Brotula barbata | reverse complement strand
GTACGCACACACACAGAGGTACACACTCGCAGTGAGAGGTACATTGAGAGAGATACACACTCACAGCGAGAGGTACACACAGACACACACGTACACACTCAGAGAGGTACACACACACTGGTACACAGAGAGGTACACACACTCACACAGGTGCACAGAGAGAGGGGTACACACACGTACACACTCAGAGAGGGACACAGAGAGGTACACACACAGTGAGAGGTACACACTCACACAGAGAGGTAGACACACACACTCACACAGGTACACAGAGAGAGGTGTACACACATAGAGGTACACACACAGGTTTACACAGAGAGGTATACACACATAGAGGTACACACACAGGTTTACACAGAGAGGTACACACTCACGTACACACACTCACAGGTACACAGAGTATACACACACACACACACACACAGGTACACAGTGAGCGGTACAAACACACTCACAGCGAGAGGTGCACACACACACAGCGAGTTACACACAAGCACATACACACGCTCACAGAGAGAGTTACAGATTCACAGCAAGGTACACACTCACGTACACACACAGGTACACAGAGGTACACACACACTCACAGTGAGAGGTACATACACACACTCACACACAGCGAAAGGTACATGCATGCATGTACACAGAGGTAGTATGCACTCAGGTATACAAAAATGAAAGACAAAATACACCAATATTGATTAATGAGGCCCTCACATAACTTGTTCCTATTGCCCTCTCTCTAATGCCCGCCTTTTTTCTTGTAGATCAAGTGGAAGGCGATCGCTCTGAAGGTTCAGGCCAGGAAAATGACGACGAGCAGTAGGCAGAAGACAAAAATTATTTTCAAGAAACTATTTCTTTTTGCTGTAAAGCACTTGAAAACCTGAGATTTGTACAAGTATACTGTAGAATACTTCCTTTTGGAACTTAGTGTAATTTCTAGCCCTCCCTGTTTTTTAAGATGACTTTCTTACCAATGTTTTTGTGCGAGGTTAAAACACGTGTGTGAATGCAAGAGCAATGAAGTCAGTACATACTGTATACAGCACACTGTGTATTCAGTGAGGAAAAAATGTGATGGCTGGTGTGCAAGGATGTTAAGTGCAATATTATTTTGTTAGGAGAAAATGAGCTTTGTTCAGTGTTAGTGTGTGACAGTGTGAATTTGTAGCACAAAGCAAAGACATGCAAATATTTATGTACTGCAGTGGCAGTTCCGCATGTTGTCATGGAGTTTAAGTACAACTTACTTGGAGGATGTTTTAATTTTGTTGTTGAAACAAACATGTGGAACTTCTTCCCAAGAGGTAGTTAAATAATTCAAAATCTGGATCCCAAACTGTATTTGGGTTTAGAACATAAATACCTATGACTGTGAAACTGGCGTTTCCCCAAGTAAATGAATGAAGAGATAAATTCATTCCAGAAATAAAGAAAAATATTGTCTTTGCATGTTGATTCCTTGAGTTATTTAAAGACTGAACGTTGACGGTCATCAATTTAGATACTCCATTTCACTAGGACACGAAGCAACAGTGCTAACCACCGAGCCACTGTGTCGCCCTCCAATCACATTCTACTTAAGAGAATATCAAATTCAATGTGAACTATGAACAGCAGTAAGATTTGTATGCACACATTATACCGAAGGTGTTTAAGAAAAAACCTTTTAATAGTCTCAATCTCAGTACAAAACATTAATGCGAATATCTGTATTAAAGGTTATAGTGGAAATCAAAGGTTAAATCTTATTTCTTTCAAAAGTAGTACCTTACACATGAAAATACGAGGTAAAACACGAGCACCAGAAGTGACAACAAACCCTTTGGCACTGTGGTCCTGAAATAATGGAGACTGGGGCTGATTTGCACTTTACATTATACAGCTCACATTATGTAATGATTAGTGTACAGGGTGTCCGTAAATAGGTTTATGTATTTAAAAAAAGGCCTTATTTAGTATTTCAAATTTCCAAAATAATGCATCTGACAAACACTGACATTTTATTTTTGCTCAAGGCGGGATTTTGTGTGTCAATTTGCGTTTTACATAATAATGTCACGCAGATTTAAATTTTTACTTGCTTAAAATTGATTTGGATTGGGGTGAAAAGGGGATTTTAAAAAGGCTTTGATTCTGCAGGTTTATTAATTTTGAACTTGAGGGTAATGTAGGCTGTATTAATGAAAAGTGCATTCATTAATGAAACAATTTAGAATAGATACTTATACGACCTGGGTTCTTTATCGATGCCTTACCCTGATCTTTACATTACTAATGTACTTCAACCACACTGAATTAACACTGATAAAATAGAAATAATCTCTGACATAATCCACCAAACACTGTGCAATCACACACGAGGAGTCATAGTTACAGTACCTTTAGTAACTGCAGAATAAGAAACATCCAATTGGGAAAGTACCTCACTAATCCTGGGTAATTTAATCTGTTCACATGAAGAGGTTCACAGCCAGAAACCTGCTGTGAATCTAACTAGACATTCCTATTTGTGGTCACAGGTGAACCTATCCCAGCATGCTCTGGGTAGCAGAAGAAAAGGTCACTCAAATTCACACCTACAGGCAAAAATTAAACTTCCAGTCCAGCTTCCAGATATTTTTGGACTGGATGGAATCAAAGCACCCCGAGGAGACACGCTAAATTACTGAATGAACTTAATCCATCTACCTAAGCCTGAGCTCACCTTCCTGTCACCGTGATGTGCAATGTGACGAGCACCAGAAAGACTACAATTATATAACAAGTCATTTAAATATTGGCCCAAATAAAAATTTTAAGGCATATAATGATAAAAATATATAGTAGAAAACATGTTACTACAACATTGGACCATTTAGGTTACAGTAGATAAGACTTCCTATTTGATTACATCGATACATACAATAGCTGGATAGTGTACACTTGGTCCAACACAATGGAATGGACTGATTTCTGTCTTTCTTGTTCCTAATCATACCGTAGACACAGTGCTCAGAATATTTTGTAATCGTTTCTACAGGGTGTGAAACCCTTCAGTCTACAAATAGTAACAGTGAGGCCATTTGTGTTCATGTTGATTACTCCTCCTCATCCTGCTCTTCTTCACCTCTGTCATCCTTAACTATTCCTTCATCTATACTCTCCAGCCTCAGTCTTTGGCCATCAAGGTACCTGGGTCTTGTCGATGCTCTGGATGTGAACAGTCCACCGGGCAGGGCTGAACCTTCGCCAAACAAGGCAATCTTAGCGTCGCTCTCTATCGCTTTTGCCAGGCAGGAGGCGAAGGTGTCAAGAGATTTGTGGATCTCTGCTTGGATCTGGACTGTGGTTGAGTTGGCGTGTTCAGCTGAGGAGAAGATGCAGATTACATTTGAACATTTTCTGTTGGTACAGCTTATTAAGCAAACACTACGGAAATGTTCTTCTTTTAGTGTTGGGTTATTACCATTTGTTTACATTTAGGGTTTAGACATATATACAGTAGATATGTATGTTTACATCACAGATGGGTCTTTGTAAGTTGGAGCATTTACCAAGTCTGTAATCGCCCTGGACTTTGTTGAATGGACCCTTATGGTATACCCTTAAATCATTACAGCATAGTGCTCTACTACTTGAGAAACCACAGCATACGTTTAATTTTTATTGTTGGACGAAAGGGTGCATTCAAAGGCCTACAGGGTAAAAAGTAAAAGTTAAAAAAAATCTAAATTATATAAAATATCATGTATCTGAATATCACTTTATATTTTTGATAATTAATGGAGACCACAGACTCCTTTTATCAAAGGCTCAGTGAGAATGAGACTCTTTCATCATCTTTTTTTTGAATAGGGAAAATGATTGATACCTTTGGAATGCTCCACCTGGTCTTCAAAGGTAACTGAACTCCTCCTCTTCCCGGCTTGAATCCCGTGGTACTGATGATGGAAGGAGCCGTCTGTGGAAAAGTTATCCAGCAGCATCACGTCTGTGCCTGTGATGGGGGCATGACAAAAACAGCGGAAAACATTTATGGACACCTGATCAAAGACACCTCATGGCATTAGACATGACATAACATGTCTGACCTGCCTCATCTTCAAACCAAAACATGAGCTGTGAAACAGTAATGTGAGTGGGTACTAAGGCTGTGGGCTGAATGACAAAACTGAAAATACACTCAAATAACAGGGCAAAAATCACTCCATCCAAAGGCTTTTCAGAAGAAAGCTGACAACATTTTGACAAGATTTAATGCAAAAATTTTCTAAGCCTTAAGGACTAAATCACATGGATTTTTTGCAACACTTACATGAGTCCTGAGTGAAACTGAAGCCAGTGTCTCCTGTGCTACTCCCAGGAGCCACTAGATGCCCTCCTCCAGCCAGCATGGCGGTGAGGTGTGGGGACATACCTAAGTCTGACAGAACACAAAAGAGTAAAGCAATCATCAGAAAATGGTCATTTTCACAACAAAGCAGCATTCTTTGGTCTACTCACAGTAAATGAGCCAGACATCATCAATCCAAACTGCAGTGGCATAAAATGACGTCTCCTTTTGTTTAAAATGAGCGCGTTAATGATGAAGAGTTGTCCCACCTGTGATTCTGTTGGAGATGCTGAAGAGGCGAGACGTTCTTTGCCGCGTGGCAAACGACTCTCTGTAGTAGCGATCTCCAAAGCACATCCCCAAGAGCTCCTTCCTGACCGTCTTATTCCACAGACCATAGATGAGCGGATGGCACACGGCGCTGCAGAAAGACAGCCACGCAACCAGAGTCTCCAGCCCATGAGACACAGTCCCCTGTCCCCATAATGCCTCTGAACACACCACCCCAACATAAGGCCCCCAAGTCATCAGGAAGGTGCCTATCACCACCAGAATGGTGACAAAGGCTTTACACTGGCTCCCTGCATACACAAGGCTCCGCCGGCTCCCATTAGAGGAAGTCGAGGTACTCGAGTTCTTGCGTCCATTCCTCTGTGCTCCGGCGGAGTCGTCCTGTGCCACAACTGTCCCGCAGTGCACCTTCCTCGCTTTCATGCGAGCAACACGGAAAATTACCCCGTAACAGCCCAGCATGATCAAGAAGGGGGGGAGGATACACCACGCGACCCAGAAGGCCGTGTAGCTCGGCTCTCTGTGCCAGGCTGCAACGCAGGTCCACTTGAAGCAGTCAAACTCAAAGGTGGACCAGCCGAACAAAGGAGGCAGGCAGCCCACCAGGGAGTGCAGCCACACATAGGCAATGACCACTGCTGCCCTGTTCCCAGTGATCTTCATGGGGTAAATCATCGGGTAGAGCACTGCATAGTATCTGTGGGGAGGAGAGTGGAAACCTCTGGTTATCACCATGAATGGCAGTGAAGACACGGAAGCATTAAATTAAACACGACTCTTCTTTCTCTCCCCTCATTCATTCATTCGTTTGCACTCATTTCTCAGTTCATTATCATGTCTCGTGTGGAAGCAACAATCATACATGTATCACATATTGATTTTTAAGTAAACTTTAAAAACTTTAATCTCCCAGACCGATCTGGCACAATTCTTCACGACACTTCTCACAAATTTAACATCACACTTGAGCACACTCCACGACGCCTGAATCAGTATGAAAGCCAAAGTAATACCTTTCAAAGGTCCCAGCAACTCGGATCTGTATGAGAAACACCGACATGAACTAAGGGCTGCATGTTTTAACCCAAACAAAGCTTTTATGTGTTTTGTGAAAAGCTGTGAGTGACGGGCCGAGCTGGAAAACAAAAACATGCACTGTAATCTAAAATCCCCAAAGGTGATGGACTAATTATGTCAGCAGTGAGAACAGTGAGGACTCTATGCTATACAGTAACAAAACAGTAGCTCCATTTCACAGTGCTCTGAATCCTGACAACAGGTAAAACAATTTCACTTCAATGTGAAGTCCCACAAAGTTGAATTCTTCCACAGCTGGGTCATTGGCTCTATGAGAGTAGACTGTTTTTAGTTTTTAAAACCAAAAAAAGACTTCAATTCAGACAGCTGTCTAATGCTGCTCACTTAATGTGGCATTTTTCTCCAGAAAAACACCACCACTAAAGTGTGTGGTTAACCAGCCTAATTTGTCCTGTCCTTAAACAGAAAAACACCCTCATTCAGAATTCACAGCGTTCATGTTAGGATGAAATGTGTTCATGTTACCAAACCAAAGCCAGAAATGGGCTGATGAGGCAGAGTGACTTCAACAACAGCACTGGAATTCAGAATGTGTTTACTGTGTCATCAGAATGAGGCTAGCAGTCAGTCTCACTTTGTAGCACACAGGGCACAATGTTAAGAAATATGTGCGGTCGAACGCTTATTGCCCATAAGTTTGAACTTCAACTATTTACAAACCATCTTTCCATCCATCCATTATTTTAGCCATGTTTTTCCATGTTGGGGTCTCTTGTGGTAGGACTGGAGCCTGTCCCAGCGCTCACTGGGCAAATGGCAGGGTTCGTCCCACTTGAGAGATTGGCAGTCTAACGCAAGGTTGACACACGCACAGAAAACTCAATCACACTTCCATTCACATCTATGGTCAATCTAGATACTCCAATTCACCGAAGCTGTGTGTGTTTGGAAGTGGGAGGAAACCAGAGTGCCTAAGGAAATGCACATAGTTCCACACAGAAAGGACCAGACCAAGGTCAGACTGGGACTCAAACACACAACCTTCTGGGAGAACGGTTCTAACTTCCTACTCACTGTGTTGCCCGCAAACCAGCTTTGTTTTCTCAAAGGAACACTACTGGATGACGAGGTTCGCAGACTTAGTATGTTTTCAGTCAAATTTACATGTAAACATGTATTTTAAAAGTCAGTTTTTAGCCGAACTAAGGCAATAAATCGACTTTTTCATGGGCAACAACAACCTTACCAATCACAAGCTTGCCCTGTAATTCACCTCCACATGTGCCTCGGGAGATTTGCTTCCCAGCAAGACAATGACCCCATGCATAAAGACAAATCGACAAAGGAATGGCTTAAAAACAACAATGTTGACATTCTAGACTGGTAGCAATAGAGAGCAGATCCCAATCCAAATGAGAATTCTTGGCTTGCAGTGTCCAGATGTGCAAAGCAGACAGAGACTTATCCATGCAGACCTGAGGCTGTAATTACTGTCAAAGGTGCATCTACTAAATACTACTTTGCAGTGTGTGATCTTCTTTGAACCATAACACCGGTTGAGAGGGTTCTCTTCACTTGGAGAACTGATAAATCTCTCAAACTGAAACCCTGCCTTGTTATGGCCATTTTACACGATCAGAATTGCATTAAGTGCAAAACACACAGAATATTGTTAACAACCCCCAAATTCTCCCAGAGTAATCACATTAACATTACTGAGAGACACACCTGAGTGTAAATATGGTGCCATAAATGTCCATCACAGACCATTTCACTACCAAAGAGTGGCAACTTGCGTCACAATGCCTTCAAACACGCTTAAAGTCACACATGGTTGAGGCCTCCAAAGACAGTCCCAGTGTGTGGCACCTGGATTTAACAGAACTCAACTCAAACAATAACAATGTAGATGTTAGTGAGATTCACAAACCTGTCAACAGCAATGGCTCCCAGGGTGAGCATGCTTGCAGAGCTGATGAGTAGATAAAGCAGGGCAGTGAAGTTACACCACACCACCCCAAACACCCACTCTCTCTTCGCTGAGCTCACGGCCACGAACGGCAGAACCAGCACGGACAGCAGCAGGTTGGACAGAGTCAGGCTGAACACAAACTTGTTGCTGGGTGTGAGCAGATACGGCCGGCGATAGAGGGTGGCCACAATCACAAAGTTCCCCAGGCAGGCCAGGAGTGTGATGGTCACGATGGAGACTGACTCCAGGACAGCCAGACCCTCACCATTCCCCACCACCGTGCAGTTCCGACTGGTGTTCATGGTGAGAGGCTGGAACACCAGACAGGAGAAGGCATGGTAGGACAAGTCTGAGGAACAAAAACACAGAAAGGGGGTTTTACTAAGAAACTCCAGCCTGACTATTACATTCACAGGTCTGATTTAAAGGCATATTTTGGCTAATTACTGATGCATTCACAAGTTTTCAAATACTCTCACTTTCTGTCCACGCCACAGCCACACCATGCAACAAACCGCTAATTCCAAAATGCCATTTCCCCAAAAAATCCCAACCTTTCTCACCATGGAGCACCAGAGGAGGATGGACAGAATATAAAACCCTTTTCAGAGCACAGCTTGGTATTGGTGCATATATATGTGTATCACAATAAGTCATTTATCCAATATGCACATCATGGAGGGCTGCAACAAAAAAGAATCAATTCAAATAATCTTATTAAGGTTAAGAGACAGCTGAGCGCAAAGCTGAACAAATGCTACTTTCTCTTCCTGTCAATGCTTCTTGTTGATGTGCACGAAAATTACGCCTGCTCATCTCAGTGTGCGTACGCTAGGTTAGTAATTAACAGTAACAAATTCCTGGAGAATGTGGCCAGAATTGGCAAAAGCTAGCAAGGAAGCTGAAGACTCGGTCTCCACACGAGCCAGCACGCATGTATGATGTATGACAATATGACAGTATGACAATACTGACATTTTTAAACAAGAAGATAGCAGATATGGTGCAAAATGTAACCACGAGCAGTGTCACGATTAAGAACAGACAGCTGGGAGTGGATTTTCTAGAATCCATGCCTGATCCCTCTGTCAAATAATAAGCATTTCATTTCATCAATCTGGACTCCAAACTAAAAACTTGCTTCAAGAAAAATGCGACTGTGACCTCAAGAATCCCCAGCCAGAAGGTAAATAATAGTAAATAATAGTGCTCGGTCAAACATCGTAGCACATAAAGTTAATGTACCACAAAACGATGCTGATTTGAGCACTATCTCATAATAATTAAACGTGCTAAACGCTTCTACCTGCCAGAACATTTGTGAGTAATTTGCTAGAACAGAACCAGGATTGACATTAAACATTTTCATTAAAGACAACAAATGACCAATGTGGGTCCACGTGCGACAGTTTGAGAACCACTGCTTAAAAATCTGATTAACGACAACAATAACAAAAACAGCCCAGAGGCTCACATAATCACCAAGAACTGCCCTGTGTTCAAAGTTCAACTTCCAGCCCAAACGTGGAAAAGTGTCCAGATTAAGTTACAACAACCAGCAGCCGTCCAGACTTTACAACATTTAACACCATAACACACAGCTGCTCTCAAAACTTGTTGGCATATGTTCACTTTGACGACTGTGAAAAAGTCAGCAAACACATAAACCCTTAAGACATGTGTAAACTTTATAAAGTCCTTTTCTCTGACCAGTCTGGTTCGTTAGCATTAGCTCCAACAGGCAGCGTTAGCCGAGGTTAGCCCAAACTTTCCCCCATTGTCCCCCCACAAACACACGAACCCTGCTTACCTGCTTCGGTTCGGCGTCGTGGCTCCTCATTTTGTCCTCCGCAGAGACAAACTGTCTCCTTCTATCGGTCCACTTCCACGCTAAGACTGTGTAGCCGCTGGCTGGGAGTGCGACAGCCCCATGAGGTCTGACATGATGAAGTTTGTAACTGTTCCCTCCTCAGCACACAAATCCAGACGGCCAGCAGCGGCTGCAATGGCGTCCTCCACCCACCTCCGTTAACTCCTCTCCGAGAGCAGCGGACTCCATCAGCGTGGGTGGTCGAGGAGATTTACCGAGTCGTCGTGATGTTATATCGTCACCATAACACGTATTTTACATTTTCACAGCCATTTGTTTAGCATACGAACAGCGCGCATGGCTCAAATGACACAAAATGACGCGAAGCAAAAATCAAAACAGCGTTTTTATTGAATTATTTAGACAGCAATGTAGCGCAGCAACGTGTAAACTTGTGTATTAGTTGACAAAATCTCACTTTATTCACAAAGAAATGGGTTGGAGTTGAAAACTGTGCCCGTCTTATCAATTAAGTGTTGTGTAGCATCATTTTATCCAGCTCCTGGACCACCCAAGGAGATCAAAGCTTCCCGCACAAAAACGTCATCTTTATTCGCCCAATCAGACAGAAGTGACGTTTCCGACTCTGACCACTAGATGTCACTAAGTAACTGACTATATACCACAGGAGATAGAGGTTCCCAAATCCAATTTCTCTAGAATTTCTCTCTAGTTTTTTCTAAAATGTCTTTTCTTTGTCAATCATTAAAATTTCTGAATTTATCCTTAGTCCTTTAAAGAACCCTGAACTGTTTGCCTTACCTTAATTTACCAGTGCTTAACAATTACAGTAATAATCATGTCAAAAACTGTACCACATCGATTATTAATGCATAATGCATTATTAATACGTAAGACTATACTACCGGTTGAAAAAATAAATAATTGATTTGATCTACATATTGATATGCATGTATATATTTCCATATATGTGTGTATATATAAATACGACTAGGAAATAATAATAAAAAACAACAACTCTACTGCTGTAAGTTGTAACTTTATTATCACATTTATTAGAACCATTTCTGTAACAGAAAATCTAGCAAATATGATGGCAAAAATACACATTTGTGTAAGTCCAAGCTGGGGAAATTCATCTTATTAAACTCTGTTCTCTAATTTGGTCTATTTTTCTCAGCTTTTGGCCAAGTTTGACAAAATATTGCAATCAACCTTTTTTGCAAAGCATACTGTAGTGCTTTTAGATACCTGAACACTGTTTGGCAATGGCAAACAAATGGACCCCTAAAATGAACCCCAAATACCTACAAATTAATTCTAGAAGAATTGGGACAAATTGACCTACAGAATAACAGGAGGGGGACTAAAGTTTGCCAACCAAACCAATACACAGGGGATAAAAAAGACTACAGTATTTAAAAATACCTTTAACCACCAGACAGTCCATTTGCCAATTAGTTAAACTAATATCACAAATAGTTACCAATACCAATACCAATATACCAGAAAAGATATTAAATTAATATATTCACAAAATATACCATTTACATATCAAATATACCATTTACGTACCAACACTAGCCGGTTGGTACGGTCTGTGAGCCAACTTCCATGTTAAGCACTTCCAACCAGACCGCATACCTCCAGAGCAACACGGTAACTCAAAGAGAAGAAAGTAATTTAAGCACCAATGAAGCAAGGAAACAAACCAGCAAAATTGACCAATAAGACTCTATGTGTGCACCTCATTCAGAAAATATTGCACTACCAAAAGTGCTAATAAAATACTGTTAAATTAACCACATATTTGTGTCTTTCAAAACCCAATTGTTGACTGCAAGTTTAAGTGAACACAGTGGGAATGCAACTAAATTAAGATAAAGATATGAGAGTGGGTGGTACTTCCCTTGAGTGGCTGTGGGTGCAGCCATCACACAGACTGATGAATACTGGCACAGAAGGTACATACATACACTCTGCAACAATATGGGTGAGGCATTGTCTGTAAACTTTACATGATTTGTCAAACATTGGCAAAATGCATAGACAAATCAGGTAGCAGTAGGATATGATGTTAAAACTTAAGCATGGGGATCTGTGGACTGTAGTCAGTCAGCAAAGACACCATCAGACCCTGAAAGAGAGGACAGATGTTGTTGATGTCACCCAGATAATCAAAATTAAGATTATTTTGTCACATTCAGTTCAGTTTTAGTTATTGTGATTGATAGATAACTAAAATTGCATCCTCGTGTTACTCACCATGATTGTCCACTTCCTATTCTCAGCCTCAGAAAAGACAAGAGAGCGGGAGGAGTAGAACACCTGGTCATCCACTTCCTCCATTTTCCGGGGGAGACAGTGAAGGAAGGTCCAGTCTGGCTTGGCTACACTTCCTGTCTGTACAAGACAGTGAGACAAGATAATGGTATGACCTCCCTTGACAACTCAGTGTGGTGTACTGAATATCTATACTATTGGATATAAAAGGCACACATTTTTAGATAAATATGTTATCCCTTTAATTTTGTGTTTAAAATCAAGTAAAGTAAAAAAAAATTCAAAAAGTGATGCGCTACAGGTTTAATTTGAAATTGACTTGCTTTCAAGAAGACTATTATCTTGTCATCAAGTTAGTTAACTCACAGAGACTGGAAAGTTGTCAAAAAAACAAAACTCATTTGGCTAATTAACCAATTTGGGAACACAAAAAGCCCAAGGACAACTTTATTCTTTCTAAAAAGATGCCAAAGACAGAGTGTATTTGCATGAAATTTGGATTCTGCCTCAAGACTGAACAAAAGCATCATCGACTTTACCTGCATGGTGATTTGGTAACCTTGAAAGTCTTTTAGTTTCTTCTTCTTCTCATTCTCCTGTCCCATGCTGATCCAAGTGTCAGTGACCAAGACATTGCTGCCATGGGCCGCCTCCATTGGGTCAGTGGTCATAACAAGCTGAGTTCCATGCTAAGACAAAACAAACATTAGGAGCAATGACTCATATCAGGACATTATAATTTGACTGAACCTGTGTAGAATAATACAACAGGAAGTGCTCACCTGCTTGGCTAGTCTCTGTGCCTCATGAATTACACTTTTTTCTGGCTCATACCCCTAAGAATGAGCATACAGTTTAAAATGTATCTATGATTAAGATTAACGATGTACTTTAAGCTCATAATAGAGGACCAAGTTTTCGAAAACATGCTGACGGCTCACTGCACACATCTAACTGCAAGCTACAAACAAGATCACTTAAAAGCTTGACACCTTGGGTGTAGCAATCCTGAGATGAACTCCCAATTTAGCTGCAGTCATCATGAATGAGTGGAGGACATTGTTCCCATCTCCAATCCAAGTCACTGTTAGTCCACTGAGAGATCCATAATGCTCCTGAAAGGTAGGAATAGTCACGTAAATAATCAATATTTTAATCAATAATCCAGCACAACAAAGTGTATAATTCAGCTTCCTGATCATCAATACTTTCCTGTGAACCGAGAAAGTGTGTTCTCTGAGCTCAGACACATAAAAGGTTGTCTGTGTTTGCTTTTTTAAAGTTCATTAAAAAAACCCATCTGTTGCATCTTGCCCATGCTGCATGAATTATGAACTGATCCATCATGCTCAATCGCCTGAAGAAACTTGGCACCTCTCACTGGCAGGGAAGAGAGTCAAGCGTTCGTTCTGCCAGGAAGAGTTGCAATTCACGTCGCTCATTTATCTGTTCGCCCCCATCGCATTCATTCTTTTCTTCTTAGTGGGCCCATTCAAGTTTCAGTCATCACTTTCTCTCTCCCTCCATTCATTTGTTTGTTTGTTCAATCACATCTACGTGTACCTTTTAAATACCATTCACTCATCTTTCTCTTTGTTGACTGATTCTATTTTCAATGAGACCTTTGTGCGTTTGTCCAAAAAAAAACCAACAACTTCAAGTTCATTTTGGCTTTCTGATTCTTTCTGGTAGAAGTGTGTCAATGAACAGATACAACTGAGAGAAAATCAGGACCTGTGGCGTGGAGTTGCAATACCTGTAAGGTGAGGAAGTCGGCTAGAATCTGGATCGGGTGGAAGAGGTCCGACAAGCCGTTAATGATGGGGATGGTAGCCTCCCTCTCAAGCTCCTCCTGTGTAGAGTGGCTGTACACTCTTGCCAAGACAATATCACACAATCCCGAGAGAACCCTGTGGCAGGAAATTAGAGGTGTGGATGTGTACGAAGTAATCTACCTTACCACCATAGACACTGTAAGTACCACTGGAGGTGCACGTACCAGAGTTTGATATCATGGTGTCTCATGGTTAGACAATAACTAAAACGTAGGCTCACCTGGCTGTGTCCTTAGAGCTCTCATTCACTCCCAGGTGGATGTCCTGGGGGGTGAGGAAACACGGGTGTCCACCCAACAAAGCAAATCCTGGAATGATGTTACACAAATTAAAAGATGCTTGACAAAATAAATAATTTAACGTTAAGATAAAAAGTGCATCTCTCTAGATACTGTAAATAGTGACAGATAAAGGATTGAGTGGGGAAAATATGGGGGAAAGAGAAGTGTGAATGGCTCTTCAGAGGCAGAGGGTGTAGTTAAGGGGACACATTGAAAGAGGCCTTTCAGCAGTTCTTTTGTGTCCTATATTATCTTTGACTTCTGGACCACTGAGCACAGTGTTGACTGGTATGAGCCCAGTGCTACAGCAGCAGATAACTGTATTGGATTAAAGCCGAGGGTTCATCAAGTGTCAAAAGCTTCAGGAACAATGCAAATTATTTTTAATAAATTTATTCAACAGGACTTTCTTGTTGTGAAGGAACAGTGCCACCAACCAAACCACCTTATTGCCCTGACTCTGGGTTATTTGTCTAGATGAAATAAACTCAGCCGACAACATCCGAAGTTACCTTTGATACAACTGCAGGACACACACATGAGCTTGAAGACACACTAAACACACCTGTCTCAGTGGACATTCTTGTCCGGGTGCTCCTCTTCTCAAATAGCATAGCAATGGACTTTCCTTGCAGAAGAGGCAGAAACTAAAATAGAAATGACAGTGTTACCTTAAGTGGCCCAGCTAGCTGCTGCGGAGTAAAAGGCTGAGATGCACGGAGCGTTCAACATTATCTACCTGTTTTTCATGCTTGATCCGATGTTTGAGATCCGCGGACACCCAAAGCAGCTTCTTGATTTCATCTGAGCTGAAATCTCTCAGCGTGAGAAAGCTGCGACCCTTCAGATTCACTGGCTCAATGGAAGCAGCTCCAGAGCTGAAAGACAAAACAAAATCACAATACATGTACTGTTAGATCTGTTTACAGTGTCTGAAAACTTAACGAAACAAAGGTTTTTAATGAAAAACTGGTGCACTTTGAACAGCCCATGCCTATTTAAAGAACTACATTTTATGAGCCTTTTACACTAGTAACACATTAATAATTAAGTATATCAAGTAGAGAAATCATTTAAAATAAATCTCATAATTTCAATCAAAGTTATGATTAAAATAAAGTCCTGAAATCCATTACAGTACCCCTTAAGTTTTGACATTTTACTTAGTATGCATTTAATTCAAAATGATCATTATTTTGGATATCATCTCATTCAGATTTGCACACAAATGAAATAACACATAAAATAATACTATCATTACGGGTGGTTTCCGCAGAGTTTAAAATGTTTTCAGTCTTACCTGAACCGTCGCACTCCAACAATTTGTAAAGTTTTCAGACATCGTAAAACTGCACTGGTTCTGGGCACCATGTTGGACAACTTTGCAGCAAGCAAACCAACATCTAGTCAAACAGCAACGCTGTAGCAGCATTTCATCAGCTGCACGACAGGCGGCGGACCAGCTGTCGGCGTCTTCCGGTCACGTGAGAGGGGCGTGGTCCTCCCCTCATTTGATTGGCTGAAAGTTATACAGGCGCTGCAGGATGATTTGTGTACTACCCGTCTGACAGGAGAAATAAACTCCTTATTTTTAGTAAGTTAAATCGTTACGTTACTTGAATGTTTTAATAAAAATGCGATTGGAATTATGAAATATTTAGGCTTTTTGGATGTGGTATATTCAATTACAAATGAGTTATTGATGTGTAAAAGTGCCAGAAATGTATCTAAATGCTAACTGATTCTCTTAAATTGTACTCCATAACCAATAAATTTACCCACAAATCAAACATGATGTTTGATTTGATCGTCATTATGTTTGCTCAATTTCTCACTGTTGAATTTCTCATCACCCTGTTTTTCTTAAGTATAGCGTGATATGGCAACAACAAACTGTTTCAGTAATAAAGTTTGTTGAATCCACATGTGGTATTGAGGTCTCCTGTGGTGGAGGCCACATACTGGGTGCCAAACCAAAACCTCAGAGCGTGGAGGGTGACCACAAGAGAAGTATCACAGAGCACCTAGTCAGAAATATTAGGCCGCACAATTTCAAGTCTGTAGTCATTCATTAAATCCACTGGGGGGCAGTGTTACACCAAATTTCAGCTCTGCTCTATTGTCACTAGCCAACAGGCTGGGGGCGCTCTAACCCTTTATCACTAACTTTACTCAGTAAAATTCTGTGAAACTGTTTGGGCACAGATTTCAGAGATTTCCACGGTTAAATCCTGGCCCCATTAAGACCACTTGGCCATTGCCCAGACATATCTTAAGCCTGAAATGCTGTTAATGGATGTCACTACAGTTTCCTCATCGTCTAAACAACAATCAAAGGTCACCGCCTCATCCAGAATCTTTGTCCAGTTCACCTCAGAGCCCAGTGTGATCCCCACAAAGCCTGTAAACCCTCCTCTATGTCTAAATCCAATGAGTCCTCTTCTCACTAACTCTTCTCACGACTAACCCAAATCCCCACTATTCATTAGAACAACCAAAAAGATTCCAAACAAACAAACACTCTTCCAATGGCAACACCTAAAGATCCCTGCAGCCCTGCTGGACCCCCTCATCACGTTTCCACTAGTAAAAAGGAGATAGAGGAAGAACAGAATAACATGGAGGAACATCCTGCTTATCAACAAACCATCCTGTAATTTTAACTTTGTACTGGATGCTCTGTTGTCCACACCTGCTCTCCGAGATAGACTGATAGCTCTGTGACACGAGGCCCTTGAGGCGACTGTAGCAAGGGGGCGCCACTTGTTTCTGTCGGCTTCTGTTGTGGGGGCTGATCCAGGTTTCAGATCTAATGTTCTCTCTGTGTGGCACAGCTCCAAGTCTCTGAGATTGTTGTCATTCCTGCTCTGCCCATGATGTCTTTGTTTGAGATTTTACTTGGCCAGATCATCTTCAGGATCCATCAGAGGGACCTGGTCTGAAACACATCAAGTTTCAGTTCGATGGTGCCTGTAGAATCTCTTGCAGGTGCTGAGGACTAAACCTTAGAAAACTAAAGACGCTCCCAGATGTTGCCATGTGATGTCATAGAGATCACTTTCCTGACGTTGCACATCTCCCTCAGACACAAAAACCTTGAAACAGCTGTTTTCTCACGCTGAATAGCACTCCCTGTGACAAATAATCTGAGTCTAAAAATGGTGGAACCCCCCTTTAATGTCTGCTTGCCTTCGATGAGGTAGACACATACAGTATGTTG
The DNA here is from genome assembly GCA_900303265.1 of Brotula barbata. NCBI lineage: Eukaryota > Metazoa > Chordata > Actinopteri > Ophidiiformes > Ophidiidae > Brotula > Brotula barbata. Next base: position 30,336 of record OMNV01001061.1, on the reverse strand, counting down.
TCCATGTATGGAGTCAGCAGAATGTGATTTTCCTCTTCGGGCTCCTCGTGTTTGGTCTATTACGTGCACTCCAGGACAGGAAGCAGCAACGTTGAACACTCACTAACTTTTCCAGGAAATGTGCACAGCTCAGCATAAGTGCACGACTGTGGCTTTTGTTGAAAGGCTATGATTGTCCCATGGCAGCCTACTCACTCTTTCATTTTATTTTGTTATCGTTCTGTGTATGCTTTTTGCACTCCACTATTTCTGCATAGTTCAACTTTCATTTCACTACAACCTCAACTTCTTAAAAATTTGGCTTCAATACAACATTATGGACCCATAGGCAGGACACACGTGTGCTCCCACAGATGCAGGCTTGATGTGCTGCTTATGTCTTGAAAGCTATGTTACGTGATGAACTATGAAATAAATAATCGTAGCCTATTTTAAGGAATATTCATGAGTTAATAGATTCACCTTGAAGTAGCTCACGGTGCCATAAATGCTGCTATGGTTTTAAATAAAGCTGCTTTTACATCACACCTCACTGACCCCTAATTAACCACATTATGTTTCCCCCAGCACAGATGGCACAGTAATATATTCATCTTCTGTCATCACCACCACGGTTCTCTCTTTCCTCCCACCTACATCTGATTTTACGCCTTTAATGACATTTCTTGTGTATGGTCACATATGGAGGATGAATCAAGTGATATTCTCGGAATCACAGTGGGAAAGAAACTTCTTTGTGCTTCGAAAATGCTTGTATATGCTGTACGCTTTGAAAAGTACAGACATTGGCTTAATAAACAGTTTGCCAAATCCTCATTTTCACTGTGACTCCAGGGAATGAAAAAGCACAGAGCTCCTCAAAGGACTGATAAGGCAGAGTGAGCGTCTCATAAAGCCTTATTATGCACAGAACTACTCAAAGGCTCTTTAAAGAGTCAGCGTGTCTCTATTGAACAGCACAACCAGTCTGAAGTCCACAGTCACATCCAAAGGCACAGAGGACGTTACTAAGCAGTCCATTTAAATCAAGTTGACAGGAAAGCTTAAAAGCAGAGCTCTTGTTTTATTTCAAGCACAGCAAAACAAGTCCGTATCTTACTCAATCTGACTCAAGAGCTCTAAAATCTAGACTGAGGCACTGAAGCAAATTACCAGCAATGGTGGTAGCAATTCAGAGTTAACTAATATAAACACAGAGACCACAAGTCCAGGTGAGGCGCAATGAAAGTAAAGTACAACAGAAAAAAAGAGCTTTGCAGATAAGCAGACAGTATTTGAAGTAGATACAAATAAACTAATGGCAAAAAGAAATCAAATATAAATACACGGCTCAACGCAGCCAAACATGAATCAAATCTCCAAAATCTACAGATGTCAACAATGTTTATACAAGGCAACGGAAGTTTGTGACCCAGTTTCTTTACAGAACCCTGACGGAACTGAAATAGTTTCTGTCAGCGGTGACAAATCCCTCCAAAGATCTGAACCTGATGAAAGGGATCTGCTTCTTCACACTGGGACTCCCAGGAGAGAAAACTCAAAGCCAGAGTGAAGACAACAAATCACGGAGGGGGGGGGGAAATCCTCACTGACGCAGCCTCACATCTTCCTGTGGTGGGAAATCTGGGGATTGTGGGTGCAGCTATGGGGGCCCTCAGTGAGGGAGCAGGGAGTGTGAGGGAATCCCTTGCTGCCAGTGACGTAACTACCGCTACACAACCCGAGCTAGTCCGCTTGAGGAAAACGATTCACAAGGCAACGTTTAGTCACGGCACCTTCATTTTTTCACGACTTTCTCACATTTCTTTTTAACCGAGGCAGCAGAACGAAGTGTAGACAATCAGGCACAGACTGGAAGGTAGGAGTAACTCAGACGGTGGAGAAGCATTGGAGGACAGTAAGCAAATGCAAAACCTCCATGTAGCAACTCAGCAACAAGCCACCACCTATAATATTGGATTCACACACGTGCGACAGCGAATGATGGAAAGGATGCGAGCGCCGTATACCGCAGACTCGTACTACAGCTGTAAACACAATCCGGATGTTGATCTCTTTGTGGGACAGTGATTCTGAGCGTCTTATTCATTAGGTGCAGCTGCAGCCAGGTTTGTACAGGAAAACCATTAATGGTTATCGAGCTGTAAAGAAAACAAACGAAACATGGAGCCTTATGAGCTCACGTGGCTTCCTTTATGGCTCCTCTTTAACCTCTTAACCTCTGGGTTAACCACCAATGGATCCAGGATGCATTTTGGGGGAAATCTGTCCCAAATGATACCCAACAACATCTGGACTGAAGAGAAATTTTAAGAGAAATTCTAAAATGTCATGCTGCAGAAAGGAAAGTAATGAATTGTAGGAATTTTACGATCACAACTTCACTTTTTAATCTAACTAGAATTTGTGATTCTCTGTGGTATAGTCACTTTTTAACGGGTTACTAATGTGAAGATGCCCCATTGAATGCCTTGGAAATCTCTGTATTCCATTACTGAATTATTTGTTTAAGCGGTTAAAGGGAACATATAAAACTCAGAACGTCAAAGCTGTCCTCTGTTTTGAGAACATTGTGGAATTGATATTCTCTGGTCTTGCGCAGGGGTTGCGGTGCTTCTTAGCCCACACAAATTACTACGTCTGCTGTCTACAGGAGCGGCAGTACTGCTGCGGTAGACAGATTCCACAATAACTACCAGTATGGTTTTCTTTTTTAACCATCAACAATCTGGTATTATATACATCACAGAACATCCTGCTGCACTGAAATTGAGAAATTTACAGGACGAGCACAACATGTACCCGCAGCCCCTGAACAGCAGTACGGAGTGAGCTCACCCTGACCACTGAACCACGGACTTGGTCAGGGTGCCTGCACGGAGGACAGGATCTTGTGAAAAGCAGGGGGTGACATCCCACCACGCATCTGTGACCCCCTGCTCAAGATCCATGGCAAATCAGATAGTTATTCAAATTACAGCCTGTTTTGCATTAAACTCAAACCACGCTGGTCTTCAGGGGGGGCTTGAATACCTGCAGTAATTGCATGTCAGTGCACTGACTGTCCGGAAAGGAGGCCATTTTTTTGAGCTAGATGGAAAAATGCCTAAACTCGAACATACACACGCACAGAACACCAACTAGGTCTATGTAAATATCTGTTCAACAGGATAGAACAAATCCCAGAGTCAGGCTTAATCCAAAAATGTAAAATCAGGGGCTGTGAGATGAGCATCAAAGCAGCCGAGCGAGCCAGCAGAGCCAGGTGAGCCCAGGTAGAGTCAGCCAAGTGTTCCTTCGTTTGACCCGGGCGGGACATTTCAGCCCCAGCAGGCGTCACGGTTGACTGAACCTGTATGTAATTAGAGCTTGAGAGAACCAGCAGCAGAGGGAGGCTCACTTCGACACACGCCTCCATTTCCTGTTTCCTGTAAATACAGGGAAGGCTTCAACCCCCTTCATGTGTTGACCTGCCCCCTCACTGACTACACGGGACCCAAAACTGGACTTCATGCCTGGTGAGATGAAAAATAAACAATGATCATCACACACTCGTTTGTCCCGTGGAATGATTCAGCCTCGGTGTATGTTTCTAGAAACATGGCTCCTCTGTCCTCTTCAAGTCCACATTTTGACACACGCTGTGTGACTTTGCTAGCCTCATTTTATCTTTATTTACAAAGAGGAAACTATGGAAAATGACTTTTCCCAATCATTAAAATTTACGACTATGAATAAAAAATCCTAATCTAATCCTGATATAATCCTAATATAATCCTAATCTTAATCTAATCTGATCTAATCTAATCCTAATCTAATCCTGATATAATCCTAATCTTAATCTAATCTGATCTAATCTAATCCGAATCTAATCCTAATCTAAGTAGTAAGTATTGTGAAAATACAAAACAAACAAAAAAATGACTGTTGGGGGTTTTTTTCAAGAGGACGAAAAGTCAATAAAGTAGTATTTAGTATTTAAAATACGTCATTCAAATCCAAGTGTCGTGAATCGTGCCCATCCTTGTCCGAGGTTTCTGACTCCATCCCGTCGCTGCGTGCTGCTCTGAGTCCTCCTTGTTCCAGGAGGGAGAGGCGGGGTTGGGAAGCAGGAATTCGCTGGAAGTTTTCCTGCAGCCTCCTTCACATGTTGAAGACAGTCCCGCGTCTCAATATGGACATGTGGCCCCTGCTGATCCTGTCCGTCCAGCTGTGCCTCTGCTCCGGGTACGAAGGTAAGACCGACGAGGACCCACGTCCACCTCTCCGTCCCTCAAACCCCGCGGGACCACGAGGGATCAAATGATCGATCAAGCCTTTAATTATTGGTCAAATATCAGATATCTGAATGGAACCTGACTTCTGCACTCACGCTTCGATTCACCGCTTCGTTGCGTGTTGTGTGTGTGTGTGTGTGTGTGTTTCTTTTTCGTGTGTTTAAAGTTTCTTTTTCTGTCCCGGGGTTTTGGTGAACCAAATTCGCGTTTACGTGGAAGGGGTGGGGAGCGGGGGGAGTACAGTGTACATCTGGGGGACGTTTCTCTGCACAGAGCTCTCAGTCACTGCTCTGCTGCTGCTGCTGCTGCTGCTGCTCAACTCTATTCAAGTTCACTTTTCACTGTGAGCGGCCCGGAGACCTCATCGGCCCCGAGGGTTCCAGGGTGCCAGGGTTCCAGGGTTCGGATCTGTGGATCGGACTGCACAGAAGGACTCTGACATCTTGTGAATGTTGGTCTGGCTCAAAGTATTTACAGTAGTTTGCTGATGAGTTTCTGTGCTGGCGTTAAGTAAACACTGCAGGATTCTCTCTCGCTCTCTCCTCTCTCTCTCTCCTCTCTCTCTCTCTGGTCATTGAGTCAGTGTCCAAGACAAGAAAACACACACACACACACACTGACAATGCAGATAGATGGAACCAAACACACCAAGGACTGTAGCCTGGGGTGAGAGGCTAAAATGGCTTCAAAGTTCAAGTTTGCATGTGTGTGTGTGTGTGTGTGTAAAGGGGTTGAATGTGGGCACCGTTGATATACGATCACACAGGCTGAAACACGAACGAGAGCTGCCGAACACATTTTACACTGACAGGTTAAACACTGCTGTTGATCTCTCAGCCAGGACACTGCTCAGTGTGTGTGTGAGTGTGTGTGGAGATGTTTATTTTACATGAGTGTGTTCGGTGGTATCAGTTGATTTATCAGTTGTCCATCCCTTATCCATGTCAGGGACCTGTCCCAGCAGTCCTCGGGTGAAATGCAGGGTTTACACGGCGCCAGTCAATTGCACGGCATGTCAATCACACTCCCATTCACATCTACGGTTGATTTATATACTCCCATTCACCTAGCCCGCGTGTCTTTGGAGGTGGTTGGATGTCTAGTGTCATATTCTTACCTGCCTTCGCTTCTAAAGAACAGGAAGTGAAAACCCCTCTGATGTATGAAGTTTTTGCTGACTGGGCTGTTTCCTCTGAGCGCTCACTTCAGTGGATGAAGTGCTGATGACAGAGGATCCAGACCTACACCGAGGAGAGCAGATGTCCGTGTTTTCCTCGGCTGACCTCTTGTTTTTGGTGTCCTGTCCCCAGCTGCGGTTGTAATTTGTTGACATTATGCATGATGTGATGTTAAAATGCTTCCAGTGGGGAATAATTAAAGGGCAGCTTCATTGTCAGTCGACTTGTCGGCCTGCGTGCAGCATTTTGGGGATCGTTGCAACAATCATACCAAACAATTTCATAAATTGGTGGTGTGTTAAGTTTTTAGCAGGAGTAATGTTGCACTTTTGGCTGTTTCCAATGGAAATCTTTGGGGTTTTTTACGTTTCAGGAGTCGGAGCCATCCACAGCTCTCACTCTGAGCTCACATTTCCACGATACGTCTTCTTACGTTAATCCGAATCTGTGGCAGATACATGTGGGGGATGACAGGAACCACCATCCCAGGAAAGCAATGATCCTCATTGTTCCGTTTCCTGTTTCAGTTTGAGAAGTGCACATAAAGGAGAAGAAAATAAAGGAGGACATGTTTGATCCTCAGGACCAGAGGCTGATAAAATGAGAAGGAGGTCGTTAGAGCTTCAAACGGGATTATGTGACTCTGTAATCATTGGAGGTTGAACTGTGAGATTGCGGAATGACATTTTACGTTTTAAGCTGAGCGTCAGTCTGTAGCTGTACTTTGACATTTACACCTAATAAGCATCAATGTAATGATAGTTCATTTTACGGGCCTGCAGAGAAAAAGGCTAATTTCACACCCGGGGGATTTGTCAGGAAGCTTTATGTACAGTTTGACATGAGATTTATCAGAGAGGCATGAAGATTAGATAGAGATCACACGTCGTTCTTCGCCCCTTGGGGGTTCATAAAACAAATCTTCCTACTGCTAGATTTCTCTGGATCGTATTAAATGTTAAACACCGGTGAATGAATTGGCGATGGATCTCACTTGAAAGCAAACAGTTTAGGGTAGACAGTTTTGTTCGTGTCTGTCTGCGTGATTGTGTGTGATGAGAGGAGGAGATGAAGAAGAGGAAGAAGACTAATGATGTGTCAGACCTTCTCTGCTATCTGTAGCTTCCTCTGACGGTGGAGGGGCGGAGGGAGGTGGGGTGGCTGAGTGCAACAGCGTGCCTGTCTCTCTCTCTCTCCCTCTCGCTCCCTCTCTCTCCCTCTCTCTCCATCTCTGGGGAAATGTGAGCTGTGTCAGTCCTCTTCCTGTGTGGTGTGAATGCAGACACACTCAGAGAGGCACATGAAATTGTTCTGTTAAAATATAATTGAACAGAATCACCGGAGTGTTGAGATGTGATCCATCTGTGTAGTTCTCTGTTTCTTGTTACTGTCAGTGATGATGTTGTTTTCGCTGGCTGCCAGCCTACATCACAGGCCTGGAAACACATCTTCAACACACACACACACACATACACACACACAAGAGACCCATCAGTAAAGGTGGTGCAAGTTGCGGCATGATTGCACAAGCACACGGTCGATTTCTCCTCTCAGATTTCGCCTGACGTTATTTTCGTGAGTTGGTTTGGACAAATCTGACAACTCCACAACAGCTGATTTGGCCAATCAGAGCTCAACAAGTGATCATTTGTCTGTTTCTTGTTTATATCGGCAGCAGCTTTGAATCATCTACGGTGCAGCAAAAGGGGAACGACACACACTGAGAATACACATATACAAATATGGATAAACAATCAAAATAGTCAGTCGACAGATTGATTTTCAACATAATCGATACTGGCAGACTTACTATGCTGTATTGAAAGTTCTTTTAAATATTTTGTCCAACCCAATCACATTCATGGATGAGGCACAATATTGGAAACGCTTTTTAATACAATACTGTCTGGCAACATGGATAATAATAACACAATAATGTCAACAAAGGCAAACAGGTTGGATTTATAGTAAACGTGATGCAATTGGATTGTATTGGATTGTACTTTTTTTTTTTTTATCTTGTGAAGCGGCCACAGAGTTCATTTCTTAAGATCACTCCCACAGAGCACCAAATTTGTGGGATGAACCTCAGGAGGTGTTGCGTAATAATAGCTCATCTGCTTTTATCGTCCTTTAGTTGCCACAGATCTAATCAATTTTCTGGAGCGCTTGGCTGTAAGTAAGCGTCACCATAAGAGTCGATTCTCTCTCTCTCTCTTTCTGACACACACAGACACACCTGTGTAATTAGTTTCCCGTACCTTTCTCACCCGTTTCCCCTCCGATAAAGTCGTCTGGAGTCTCAGACACCATCTTTTTTTCCCTTTCGACACCTAAATCTGACTCTCCTAGTTTGTGGCCTTTTCTCCGTTGAGTCCACCTTGTGTGATCTGCTCTCTAAAACCTCCGAGCTGCTTGTTGTGCGTCTGTGTGCGTTTTGGTGATTTGCAGCGTGCGGTGCAGACAGCTGTTATCAATGAGACAGGGTGAAGTGTAGGGGACGGAGTCAGGTTCATTGACCCACGTAGGGCTGATGAATGAGGAGGTTGGAACACTCCTCCTCTGTGTTCACTTCAGATCCCGAACAGAGGACACATTCACACCAGGGTTCATAACATCCCAGGGCCAAGGTTGAGCACCCTTCCCCCACTTTAACCCCTTCTTCACTTTGCGTCCTCTTCCCTCCCTGTTTTATTGCTTCCTGACCCCCTGCACCTCCCTCGTTCTGTCCTCCTCTCTAAAATAATCCAACCGACTCATCACAATTCCTCTCACGACCGTCTTTTACCAGAGCCACTGCAGCGTGTCCGCAGAAATATTCAAGCTCTCCTTCACAGCTGCCCTTTTTATTTTATTTTTTTTACATTGCAGACGTCCTCCACTGTGTTTGAGTGATTTGTTCTATTAAAGTAAAAAAAGAATGACCAAACCGCTCAAGACGGAGAGGTAATCAGGGTAAGTACGATTGATGGGAGCTGTTTTGGAACAGGAACGTTCAAAATAGTTTTTCACTGAACAATAAGGGACCACTGGACCGAACAAAGTGAATCCTTGTGTTACAAAGATTCATTTTTCCAAACCAGCTGGAAAGAGAGAATCTCCCCCCGAGGTTCATCCTCCGTGCATGTGTCCTGTCCAAGAAATCGGATAGCCCCCATGAGGTTTGGATTCGTGAAAATGTTTAGCAATGTTTTCAAGCCTGCTCTTGTTTTATGCAATAAAACCAGCAGGACAGTCCAAAGCTTTCCAACATTGCTAAACATCTTGGACGCAGACTTCGCTTTGTATTAGTTGCTTTTTCTTCTTTTCTTTTTTTTCTTCCCCCACCAGGGTCAGGACAGGACGCCTATGGAGACGATGTGGACTGGTACTCCCGTACCTATTCAGGTAATTACACGCTAAGTACATACATACACACATACATACGTATATACCTCGGACTATGAGAAGATCTGACCTCATGGTAGGAACAGATCGTTTTAGGGAATGTCTTTAGATGCCATCGTGCAGCAGCTCAGCCAGTTTTGGCACAATGACGTCAAAGTAGCTGCTAACTTTAAATTCTGGGTCAGGTAGATACGGAACATTATTCTGGAGGCCAAACCAAACTCCCTCCTTATGCACAAAGCTCAAACGTAGTATTATTTTCGTTCATTCAGTGGTTGTGGAGACGTGGCCAACACATACAAACACACACTCACACAAACCACACACACATACACACACACACATACAGAGAGAAAGAGACTTGTTGGAGTGTTATGAATTCTCATTTCTATTCCAGTTGGAGATTAGCCCAGATAGTGTTTGCGCTCATATGCAAATACATATGTGTGTGTGTGTGTGTGTGTGTGTGTGTGTGTGTGTGTTGGGGGTAGGGGGTTCACAGGGGGTGTCTATTAGTCCAAAGCCAGCAGGAAATAGGCAGCAGATTTTAGTTTCTCTGTGTTGGAATTGGAACCTTGTGGCCTCTCAAACTTGGCTTCAAACAGGAGATTTTTACACAAATAGCGCCGAGATGGGCATTGAAGGATCGTGGCAGCAGGAAAGTTCAAAGCGAACGCAGCGCTCTGACCGAGCTCCTGGTTTGAACTACGCCGTCCTTTAATCGTGGTCTGCAGCTAATCTCATCAGACATGTTTTGGGTTTTACGTCTGTCTCGTCAAACAGACAAGAGGCTTCGAGAAACCCAACGATCGCGCAACAAAGACAGCTGATGCATTAAATCAGACTTTTATCTGCGATGAGACACGCTCAGACACTCAGGTAGTCTCTGCGTGTCATCATCTGACATTTTACTCGAGCGAGACATCTTCTTGGCCCCGTGAGACACTGATGAATGATGGGAAGTCTCACATAAGGTAACGAGAGATCCACCACATCGTTCTGTGCTCCGATGATGGGTGGATTTCCTCTTCCAGTCCTAGAACGGATGCTTTTCATGTCTTTTGTGATCTTCAGGTAAGAATGAAGCCAACATAGACGCTAATAAAACCAGTGTGTACTCAAGTAGAAGGACGTATCATGAATCATAAAAGCTCTATGAATGCCTGTAACATCCTTAGCCTGTTTGGAAGTTGCACCTCTCCTTCCTCTGTTTGTAGGGACCCCCTGGTGTGCACCCATTAAGCTGAAGCACGGTGACGTGAGCTGCCGCACCCCCAGAGGAGAACACTACAAGAACGTTATGGGGACGCGCTGTAAAATCCGCTGCAAGAGAGGATACGAGTCCCAGAACTCCGAGGTGGTGTGCATGGCCAGCAGACACTGGTCCGCTAACTACGCATGCCGAGGTGAGGAGGCTGACGCTGACTCCAAGAAACGCCTTCATCTGCTGCCACAGTCAACAATCACTGAACGACACACACACACACACTGACTCATTATTTATTCATAGACTATGTACATTTAATTAGCTACGATGAGGTTTGTTCAAAGGAAGGAAATGGAAACAGCTCTCATTGTTTGAAACACCCCGAATGGACAAAAGACACCAATCCCTAATTCTCATCAGCTGTTCTGGAAACATTCTAAACATACTAGTTTCAGGGGAAAAAAAGTCAGATAACGGATGTAGGCGTTGAATAAAACTGTTCAAGTCAGTGCAAGACAATCCCAGGACAATCAAACAATCAATCAATCCCAAGACAGTCCCAGGACAATCAATCAATCAATCAATCCCAAGACAGTCCCAGGACAATCAAACAATCAATCAATCCCAAGACAATCCCAGGACAATCAAACAATCAATCAATCCCAAGACAATCCCAGTTCCATATATGATAGAAGGCTGGAATGGAATGAATGATGTCATGGAGGACAGGGATGCCGTACACACACGCTAAACGAGAGACACTCTGTTTGTATGAACTGTCACTTTGATTAACGTCATGAAGGCTGAATGCAGAAATAACAAGTAAATCTGTGTGCGTGTGAGTTTGTGACTCGAATATCCGGATTGTTGCTGCAGCCTGGGAGAAGATGATCTGATACTGATGCGCCTCTGAATTTGTGCAGTATGTACAGTTGGAGATGATTTGATAAGTCACGCCTTACATTTTGTCCGCTCTGACAGAGATCCGTTGTCCCAAACTGGGCATGCCTGCTAACGGAGGCTACAAGTGTACGGACGGGGCCTACTTCAACTCTCGCTGTGAGTCCTTCTGCGCACCTGGATTCACCCTGAAGGGCCACAAAACCACCACCTGCCAGCACAACAGCGTGTGGAGCACCGCAGACAGCACATGTGTTGGTAAATCTCTGTGTTCACACGTACACGGCCTGATTTGTGTGTGTTTTTGTAGTATTAAGCTCCCCCTTTCTCCAGAGGACTCCAGAGCCATTTCCACACCACATGAATCTTAAACGATAAAGCTGAATTCCAGGTTTAATGAGACACTTCTGGGCTGCGCTGTGGAAACATAGTGTGAAGTGGATTGATTTAATTAAGGGCTCTAATAAGACTTAGCGTTCTTATTAGGTTGAGACAGTAAATCTGCTAAAGACTGGTGTGAGCTTATAGACAGATTTTATACACACGCCAGCACACACAGGCATGCACTGCAGTGTGTTCCACGCTGAATCCCAGATTGAAAACTACAGAACAGCGAACAGTCTTAAACCAACTTTGATAATCACCGAGCTCGACTTCATGTAAAAGTCAAGAAGTATTAGTCCGTAGTATGTTTACATGAAGATCTCCATCCAAACATCCAAAAACATCTAAATCAGATTGAAACTGGTGTGAATGCATGTAGGCTTAGATTGTACGATTTTAACACCAGTGCATCGTTCAAAATGATGTCATCATGCATACTCGCAATGAATGCGGTACAGACAGAAAGTTTATATAATTGTTTGAACTTTAGCGCTACGTTTCAGTTTGATTTCACCTTTAAAACTCTCCCATCCATCAAAATAAAGTCCAGCCATGCTCAGATCAATTCTAATGGCCTGTCTCTCATTTTTCGGATCAATCTCTCCCTTTCTCCCCGCTCTCTGCCTCTCAGCTGAACATTCAATTTTGAATCAGTGAAGTCAAGGTCTAAGGATTTTTCTGCCTATTGTAGTGTGTAGCGAGTTATTTATTTGAAATGCTGTCCACGTTATGATATTTTCTGTACTTTTTGTTCTCATTGTCTCCTTCATATCTTGTGTAGACATTGAACCGCCAAGAATCAAATGCCCCTCTGTGAAGGATAAGTGGGCAGAACCTGGAAAACTGACAGCCAGGGTGACCTGGGACACCCCAGAGGGCACGGACACGGCCGACGGCATCCTTACCGAGTAAGTCTCTCTCTCACCAACCGTCCAGCTGTTTTCCTCATTTTCTTTCCCTGTGCGTGTTTTCATCTTGTGAGCTCGACCGTTTGTTATTCTGCACTGAGGGGGGGAGATCACAGCGTTGCATTCACACTGACAATGTCTATCACAGCGTTATCTTGAAAGGGAAAGCTTCCAAATCGGACTTCCCTGAGGGTCTCCATAAGATGTCCTACACTGTGTTTGACCGTGCCGGGAACAAAGGAACCTGCCGCTTCACTGTCAGAGTGCGAGGTGAGAATTTAAATTTAGATGGAAGCTTTTTTTTGATATATATATATATCACCTAGTGTTGAGTAGGAATTGGGGTTTGACTATTTGTAGCAATCAAATGTGCGACTTACACCTGACGCCTGAAATGTGTGGAGAATGGTCATGTGTCAGGGAGGTCAATCACAGAAGAGTGCCTCCAATGAACCAGGACTCCTCAGCACGGACAACACTCACAGTGCTGGTTCTTCCTGTGTGTTTCGCTCCGGTTGTGTGTAGTGCGCCGCTGCAGCCCCCTGTTTCCCCCTGACAACGGCTACATGAAATGTGACGGTGATGGAGACAACTACGGCGCCTCCTGTGAGTTCACCTGCACCGGCGGATACGAACTCCAGGGCAGTGCTGCCAGAGTGTGCCAGTACGGACTCACCTGGTCTGGCACAGACACAACATGTGCACGTATGTATCAAACGTAGATAGACACACTCGCACACACACGAACGCCAGGCGAACGTTTTATACCTCTGTTCAGAACGTGTTAATAGCTCCATTAAATATTAATATCATGTGGTGACACGTTGATCAATAGGAAGTTAATCATTGACATTTGGATGAATTCATCACTAAATATTTACCCTGTAAAAATACAAAACACTTCCTTCTCTGATTGGACAGTGGCTGTAAATCAACATTTTAATTTTTTGGCCTCCAGACAAAAGACGCATTTTATTATTATTCCTCCTTATCATTATATGATTATACACACATCCCAGACCAGCAGGACTACAAGTATATACGCAGGCCCAAACAGAGTGCGGGCTCTTTTTGCCATTCAGCTCATGCGTTGCTGTTCATTTCTGCATTTTGGCACCGCAAATCAATTTGCATCTGTTTTTCACCCCCTCACACCTCCAACATCTAAGTGCCTTCATTACAGACTGAGATTGATCAAACTTGGATCTGTCCCAAAGAATTCTCCACGTTTTGTCACACTGATGCCAGGTGATGAGCTCAGCTGCTGCATCGTGCTATCCGCTGATCATAATCACTTGGCCGATCGATACTGGAGGCCCGTGCATTGATTGCGTATATCTGCGGGGCGTGAATAAAAACATGACGCGAGATCCGTGTTTCAGCAGCACAACGTCAGCAGTTATCAAACCAGCAACCGTGTGTTTCACTTGCAGTTCCATTACACGGTGTGTTCCTGCGTTTTATTTGATTCCATCTGGTCAACAGCCTGAAAATTGAATTGTGGAGTCCTGTGCTTTAATCTGGTGTCCTAATGCAGTTGTGTGTCCTAGTAAATTTAGTTACTGTACTTGTATCTTGTATCTGAGCCTGTTGTGTTGTCACATCCTGTCATCTCACTTTATGTTGCATTCTATGTGTCATCACAGCCATGAACATCAACGTCGGCGTCCGCACGGCCGCGGCGCTGCTGGACCAGTTCTACGAGAAACGACGACTCCTCATCATCTCCGCCCCTACGGCAGCCAATCACAATTACCGTTTCCAAATGACCAACTTACAGGTGAGACCGGGGATCGAGCGGCGGTGTGGATTGAAAGCCAGCGTCGTGGTTTTCTGCATCCTCTCCGCGTTTGACTGTGCGGATGCGTCTGGTTTTCTCTCTCGCCTATCTGCCTAATTAGGACAAAGCAAAGAGACAAACAAAGAGGACGGGAGCTCCTGATAAGCAGAAATGTCAAGGCAAAGTGTAAACAATGCTGACACCTAGTCTGATAAGGCTATTCTGGGGCTGGATGTCTCCCAGGCTCGTCAGGATCCATTAAGTCAGAGCTGATTTTAAAAGGCCAAACCTTTGAAAGACAAGCCAGCGTTGGGACGTTCATCCGATTATACACCTGAAAATGATGGCCGAGGATTCTCTGGGGTTGTTGGGTTATCAGGAGTCGTTTGTGCTGTCACATTAGCGGGTGTTGATGTGAGCCGTGGCCTCGAGGGCGTCATGTCTGGACTTCAATGAAGTATTTCTATGATTTCAGAAGAAGACCTAGAAAACAACAAAACTTTCCCAGACTGTGCTCCAGGCAAAAGTAGATCTCTCTCACCTTCTCCCTCCCTCTCTCTCTGTGTGTGTGTGTGTGTGTGTGTGTAACAGCACGCCCAGTGTGGACTGGACCTGAGACATGTGACAGTTATGGAGCTGGTTGGGATGTACCCAGCACAGATTGGCCGTATTCGACACAGGCTTCTTCCCCCTGGACTGGCCTTACAAATCAGGTACAATCTGGCTCTGTCTCCCCCCTCCACTCCCCTCACCCTCTCTGACACACACACACACACACACACTCATTTTGTTCTTTTTATTACACATGTTTTAGATTTTCACTCATGCCTGCTGGTTGGTTTGCTGATTGTTTGTTAGCAGACGTTGATGAAAAATGGTGGCTCGCTGTGGAGCCACTAAATTTTTTGGCACCAATACAGAGCTGAGCGCAGCGCCAGGAATTTTGAAAATGAGTTATTTTTATTGCAGGATAGGAATTTTTTCTTTTCAGCATATTTAAAAGTAATACACCAATCTGTGGAAGGAGCCAGGCAGAATTTACCCCCGATAGACAACAAAAATCCAATTCGGTCAGAATCTGGACTGTATTATTTATAAATTAATGTGACAAATAATATCTCGTAATAATAACTATAATAATGATAATAATAATAGACCAAAACTTTCCAAGCTTGCTCAGCCTTGGCCAAGGTATCTGCTCTAACGATCGCTCTTGCAGTCCAACCATGGCTTTTTATGAAAGTAGTAAAAGTAACTACGCAAGAGGAAAGCCCACATCCTGTGTGGAATTATCCTGCAGCCACAGGATGATTATTTTCATGAATGATATTATAATGCGAGGGTAGGCGGAAGCGTGGATAGATTTGTACTAACTTGATGTGCGTCCTCCAGGTTGCTGCTCCGGATTTCTCAGAGATCCTTCAACATGGTGCTAATGGACAAGCAGGGCAATGACAAGCAACGTTACCCTTTCCCAATTACGTCAGCTGAATTATTCACCACCATCGACACCTTGCCCCTCCGCAAGGACGAGATGGTGCTACAACAGGAAGCAGGCCAGACCTGTCAGTCATAAAACACGTCCGCGTGCCCTCACCTGTGTCGCGCTAAACCGCCGTGAACTTTTCCTCGTCCGTCACAGCCGACAGTGCCTGCTCAGAGAGAACATTCCACATGTTACAATCTCCTGTCTGTACTTTCGGCTTCTGTCTGGTATCAACAGGTACATGTGTATGAGTGTGTGTGTGTGTCTGTGTGTGTGTGTGCCATAAAAGGGAGAAATGGTATTGAAGCAAGAGGATTTATTGTCAGAGGTCACTTAGAGGAATGGGTCGTACATTACAATCATATTGATTTCTGTGTCTTGTCTATCTATGTTTAATTATAATTATTTTTTCAAAGCAGATATGTATTTCATTATTTTGTGCATTTTTATGTATTTTACTGTATGTATGGAACTGGAACACCCATCACCTGTCTACTATTTATGGTCACACTTCTGTAATAATGATGTATTCAAGCACTCTTTGGAATAAGTGCGTATGTACAGTAGGGGGCGCTGATGCTGCTGAATTTATATGCTGTACACCTACGTCTGAATTTACAAGACACTGAATAAAATGTCTCTACATTTTCATGGCTGCTGTGTGGATGTCAGTGCCTGTTAACGCTTTGATTGTACGTGGAATAAAGCAATAACGTTTTTCAAATGTCATCTAAACGCCGTGCTTAGATCAAAATCATCATAAATTCGCACTGTGTAATCTGAGTAACGGCATTAAATCCGCATTGTTGGAATTGGAGCCATTTAATGGGCCTTTTCACATCTGTGATGCAAAGACAATTGAATAGATGACATAGAAAGAAGGAGAGATTTATGATATGATTTTAAAATGACTAAAACTCTAAAGTAATTCATATGTTTTAAACTGTCAAATTTTTGATTTCCCTTAAAAGTGGACATTTTACTAGAATTTAAAATAAGGACTGAAGATGGTCCATTGGTGGTTACCTGAGAGTTTAAGAGGTTAAATGCAGTACAATCCGTAGGACTCCCATATAGTACAAATGTAAACATATAAACTGTCACACGAAAGCAGGCAGCAACAACTGCCAAAACTCTTCGTTTACAAAAACCGGTCTGTGCTCTTTAGGGTGTGTGTGTGTGTGTGTGTGTGTGTTGTGAGTATCTTTGCATTTTCAGTGAGAGACGGCAAAGTTGACAGAGTTCGGAATTGTTTTGACGACATAAGTAGTTTGTGTTGTATTATTGTTTGGGGTAGTATTACACAGTATCCAGGAAATCTGAACTATTTTCAAATTTTGAAGAGATTTAATCAGGGAAATGATAGCAAAAAAAAAGAAATAAAGGGAAAATTAGATAAAAATGGACACTGGTTAATTTTCTAATTTCTCATGGGGCATAAAGAGGGGTTTTGTGGTAAGTTGCAGTACTTTGTATTCTTGGTAAACTGCTCTAAGTGGGGCTAAAGTAATGCCTACGTTTTGTGTTGCTGCCATACATCAGCATCAGACACACGACATTTAGATGTCATGTCACCCTCCTCCTCCCTCCACCTGCAAACAAGCATAAATGTCAAACATTTCTTGAGCTTCATTTTAATTACCAATATCAATATCAATAAAACTGGAACTGTAAAAGATGCTAATTTGGAATAAAAACATTCTAGCCATATTTACACAAACCACTCTCTGCGTCAGAGAACACTATGACACTCAGGTCACACCGGGGAAAACTATTTAAAAAAAAGGGAACTGATGAGTCTGTGGAAAGATGAATTTATTTCAAAATAGTCTCGTCACACATTCTGGACAAAATAGGATTGATTACAGTGAGCTCGACGCTCGGAAACCAGATCGATATTTGCAGACATAGAACAGAGAGAGCACATGCTGTACGTGTGAAGTTTCTAGGTCAGGTATTGCACGCTCCTTTCATCTAAACGCTGCACGGTAAACACGATGAATTATTACTATTATTGTGCACTGTGAACCCGTCTGAATTCAGAGCAGAGGTCTGCCAATGACAAAACGGACAAAAGTGAATGAATTCTGAATGAAGTTTGGTCCCACGTGGATTTCATCTACAGAATCGTTTTTTTTGATCCATCAGTGGGTGCTAAAGATTGAAGTCCTGGGTGACAGGGACGAGGTGACAGCCTGTGACACGTTATTAGCCCCCCGCACCCCCCCTGAGACGAAGGCCTCTCCTCAGTGCTGACTCAATCTATGACATGTGTGGGGAAAACCCCTCAGCAGGTTGTAGGGATTTCTTCCAGCTGTGTCATTGTTCTGTCAACATCAGTGCTTTACCTTCTTTTTGTTCTTTTATATAATCTGTCTCTTCTAATATCATGCATTTTATTCATCACACTGATACAGTGTTATGTAAATATACACAAGTTATTTAATTTCATGTTTTTAAAATCAAGGATGGGAAAAACTAGTGGAAAGCGCTACTGTGCGACCACAGGTATGTAGCTTTTTCGTTACCTTCATCTAAGTGGAGTTTGATTCGAGCACTTTGCTGTAATAGAGCAATGACGTCACCACTTTAGAAAGCTTCACTGAACTAGACAGACATTTATGTGGAACTCCTTTCACAGTGATCATAACGTACGTAATGAACTGTTAAAGAGGACATATTCTAAACATCTTATGTCCTGACCTTTTTCAGTTTACGGCGCAAAAACGTCCCACAGTGATCCGCTTCCCATGCCTCAGGTCCGGGTTAATGTTTGCTTACTAGCCTCACCAGTTGTTGGTGTGTCTGAGCATGTGTGTTGTTGACATGAACTTTTTACAGAAGACAAGGACCGATCACAGATGAAGCTTTCAGGGCTGTTTTGTTTTGGTACCTGTGGGTTTGTCTTCTTGGATGCTTTAGTTTTGGTGTTCAAAACAGGATGAGGGACCGTAACATAATGATATGAATATGTCCCCTTCAACAGGTCTATAGTTAAAAAGTGCCTTCTAAATCCAAAAATACCTTCTATTTGGGTCGAACTACTACGTCGAACCGGCTCACGGCGGATTGGATCTTGGTGACTGCAGCCTCGTGTGCTTGTGAGCCGCGTGCCGTTCAGTAGCTCCTAACAGGAATGTTTAAGTCTCTACGGCGTTCATCGATGCCTCGTCTAATGTCTTACAGATGGTCTCTGACTGCTGACATCACAAGCAACGGAGACGATTGTACACGGACCACGGAGACAAAGACAAATCAGGAGTCACGCGTGTGCTTATTGGTCTATAAAGTTAGATAGAGTACGCGTTTGTAATGTACGTACGACAGCAGTGCTTGGTCATGACTGGATGCTTTGGAGAGCACGGGGTCACGTGGATGAAGGAGTGTGTAAGGCATGAGTGGCTGCGGTGGACTGTGGACGGGGTCTGAAGGGCTCAGTGGGAGGACGTGGGAAGAAGGATGACGGTC
>OMNV01001058.1:9801-32478 GCA_900303265.1 Brotula barbata | reverse complement strand
GGGGGGGAGACACAGAGAGAGAAACAGAGAGCAACTGAAATAATAACAGTAACAAAGTTGAATCTGGAAATGAGTCCAACTGGACGCAGTCTTAAACTCTGTGTGGACCTGACGGGTGACAAAGCACAAACACTGCGGGGACGAAGTTAGTAACATGCAGCAATGGGACATAACTGAGTGTAGATAGAGAAGGAGGAGGAAGCACAGTGCATCCTGGGAAGTCCCCCGGCAGTCTAGGCCTATAGCAGCATAACTAAGGGTTGGTCCAGGACAAGCCTGATCCGGCCCTAACTATAAGATTTATCATAAAGGAAAGTCTTAAGCCTAATCTTAAACGTAGAGAGGGTGTCTGCCTCCAGGACTGAAATTGGAAGATGGTTCCACAGGAGAGGAGCCTGATAGTTGAAGGCTCTGCCTCCCATTCTGATTTTGGAGACTCAAAGAACCACAAGTAAGCCTGCATTCTGGGAGCGTAGTGGTCTAGTGGGATTATAGGGAACTAGGAGCTCTTTTACATATGATGCCAGTAAATCAAATTGGGTGGAGACAGGAAGTGAATGGGATCTCAGTGTGATGGATCAGAGGACAACCTGAACCAACAGGGAGAGTGACTTTGAGTAACACACATACTGGCTTTACTTTCCTCCGCGTTTTAATCATGGCCTCATCAGGAGTTATATGTGGGAGTAACAGTGGAGCATAGGTCGGCTGCAGCCAGCGTGAGGATCGATCGATAGGCTGCCCACGCAGCAGCACTACCAACACGAAGAGAGAGAGAAAACATTACAACAGTCTCTCATTTGTCATTTTCTTTTCTTTGCAATGGCTTAAACGTGACATTTTGCTTCAGGTGAGCTCTGGATTTTGTTGGTGTGGAATCTGCCTAAAGAGTATTATTGTAATGGCGCTGGGTTCTTGAAATGGTCACCACGTTCACCCCCTTCACGTGTATCTAGGCAGCTGGAATTCCTGCAATGAGGCGGTCCTACGCACCGGTGTTCACGCTCACAAACACACACACACACAGGCATTTCTTTCTAGAGTCCCACTGGCCCTGTTTGTGGGTCAGACACTGCACTTTTGGTTCATCTCACACATCAGCGCCTTTGATCGCTTTAATTGCAGTCTTCCTTTGCTTTGTATGAGGCTCGTGAGGGGACATAATGGAAGAGACGCTTTGTGTCCTCGCAGATCTGGGAATTCTAAGTTTACAGAAACCGCTTGAATAATGTGAGAGAAAAGGGAGAAAAGGGGTGAGCGTGTGTGTGTGAGAGAGAGAGAGAGAGGATTGCACTACAAATTAATTTATGTTTTTGGAAAATGTATTTCTTTCCATTTTCCTGTCATTTCATTGCACATCCTGTTGGGGCTCTTATGTTTCCTGGCAACATCACCCACATGAACACACACACACACACACACAGAAACACATGCAAAGAGAGCTACAGATCCTTTAGGGTGCTGTCGTCCGTGAGGCCCCCCAGGGTTTGTTTGTGACTCCAGCCTGTGAACACAAATTATTACACGGTCATGTTAGTGAGTGTATCGCATGTATCTCCCCTTCTCTCCAACACACACTTTCATGTATGACAGCAATTGGTGGAGAAGTAATGTGTGTGTGTGTGTGTGTGTGTGTGTCCACGCCCCTGTTATCAGTTTGTGGCAGATATTGCTGTCTCGCTCACTGGGCTTGAGTGGAGGCAGACAGACTGAGAGACAGACAGAGAGAGAGAGAAAGTATGATATATAAGATAAATAAAGATAAATAGAAATAACATTGGAGAAATAAATATCTGAAATCACCCTTTACACCCACATCTGTCACACCCAAACACACACGCACACAAACGGCTGAATATATCAATATCACTCCCTGCCCACAGCTCACACCCCATCTAACCTACATTAAAATACAGAGAAAGTACAGCATTAAAGGGTTACGCAGCCAACAAATGTTCGTTTTTACCTCTAATGTTCAGAACGCCTAAATGCATCATCAGGCACTCAAAGAAGAAGGTTAAAGGGTTAAGGATCGGGTCAAAGGGCGACTTGATGCACCGTGAAATGAGGGTGGATGAGCGAAGAACAAAATAAATAGAAGATTATGGAAGAATGACGTGAAGGAAGAAAAGAAAAACATATGGGGAAATGATACAAGAGGAGGAGTGTGTTTAATCCCACTGTTTGATAGTTCAGGGCCTCAAATGACACCGCTTTAGTAGCTGAGATTGTAGTTGAAGTCGTAAATGTTAAGTGCAATCTCTGGGTCCAAATGGTGCTTGGATTGTTTTTAAATGTTGTCACTCAGCTCAATAGGGGAGTTTAACCTCTGAACTCTTACCAAGGGGGAGATGGGACTTGGATATGTTATTGTGAGTCTTTTCTTCGCTGGACAAATATATTTTAGATGATATCAATATTGGTTTAAGCACTGCATGAGCTTGTTGTTTTAAAATTACGGATACAAAGCCGGGTGACTGAGAAGAACTATTACAATATAAACTTTCCGATTATGTGTGTGAGGCGGGCTACAAACATCTGATCAGAGCTTTTGGCTAATTATACATACTATATATACAGTATATATATATATATATTGTTCTTCATTTTCACCATCTTCACTCTACTGAGTGACCTGTAGGCCTTCTGAAAAAGTTATGAAATGACACTGGACATCACACATACATTCCTTGTTGTTGTATGATAAAAGTGATAATATCCTCTGTGCTCATCAGCTGTGTGTGGGATGATTGGTGTGTGTGTGTGTGTGTGTCTGTGTGTATGTAAAACCCACAGGCTGTGATGTGCTGTTAAAGTATGCTGGAGCCCTAAGCAGTGCAATAGGAGGGCAACAAGGAAGTCACTACAGGGCGCCCATCCTGACAAAGTAAAATGCCGATACAGTGACATGACATCACTGACAGGCAGATGCCCGCCCCCCCTGCCCATCACATCCATGACTTTAGGCCTAATGTCTGATGCAGGAAAGGAAAGTTTGACTGCAGCCTGATGCATCATAACTTGTGAATCATGATTCATTTCTCTTGAAATGTGACAGGTTCAACTTTTGACCTTTGCTCCGTGTGCTCTCACCTGTCTCGTTTCCCACGCTGTTCATTACAGTCAAAACATTAGAACTCCACCGGAGAGTTTTAAATAATCACAGCAACACCACAAAGATATGCTAAATATGTGGCTCGATAATCTCAGCGCCGTCATGAAGCTCGCCTTATGTGAAAGTCATGATGATGACTGCTCGGTCTTTTACAGAGACTGTTCCTGTGTTGCTTTAAAATAGACTGACTAATCAACTGAGAGGCTTTTATGTCATTATTATTCACCAATACATGTGAACATTTTTACATGTCACCCAGGTTTCACGTTGCTAAAATTTAACACCAGGGTGTAACCAGTCTTAATTGCATTTTATAAGTAGCTCGTGTAAAAAAGGGATCGCCGTAGCAAGGCCACTTTCAGGTCAAATGTAAAAAAGGGCCACCGAATTGAATCAAAATCAGTTCCTCACTTCCTGAGTAATCCTGACAAAAGCAAACGGAGGTAATAACATTTAAGTTTGTCTTCGATTGCAACAAAACTCATGTAAAAATGTCTCACGTTCAAATGGAATTCCCCCATGTACACGAAGCCACCCCGCCGCCGCGTGACCCGCAGAGCTCCATTATCATTTCAGTTATTTTGTTTTCGTCATTCCACCTTAAACCCGTTTGTCATCGATTGGCCATTCCGACCTGGTTTCGGTGTTTGTATGGCTTTAACATCCTGTCTCGACGCTGTTTCACACATCTCTGTTGCAGTATTCAACTCTCCCTCAGTTAGAATCCCAGGAAACACTAACATACACATACACCATCGCCAGTGAGGTCAAGCACACACACACACACACACACACACGAACACTGTAAACAGATCTCAGCAGGCCTGTCCTAGTAGAACAGCACAGGACAAACCTCCAATCACAGACTGTTACGCAATACACTCCAATACACTCCAAGCAGTGGGAAAAACTGTTTATTATTGAGATCTCAGGCTGGTTCTCATGTTCTCTCTCTCTGTTTTTTTCTCCGCTCTTCCTTTCTCCATGTCATCCACACACAGTGCATCATCTCCTTCATCCTTTTATATCGCCCTGTCTTCCTCCTTTCCCATCTCTTTTCCGTACCAAGCTCCAAATCCCTCTGGTTCTTGTCCTCAGCTGCCTCTTATTTTCATCCCCCTCTCTCTCTCTCTCGCCCTCTTTCCACAAGTCAGTCTTTCTCACCCATTGCGAACTGGCCTGTGCTTCTCTTTTCCTCACTATGAAGCAGCAATATATGGGACACACACGTGCACAATTTCTAAAATCAAGCAAATTGTGATCGAAAAGGCTTTCTCACTGGAGAGAGAGTGTGTTTGTGTGTGCATGTGTCACATGGTGATACAGGCACAGAGCCTGTAGTTCACAGTATGTAAATCTGCTCTCTATCTGATCTTGGAAAGTGCCTCACTCAAAGTGTGTGTGGGGGAACTTGCTCCACCTGTCACAATGCCACCCTTGACAGATGAACTGGCTCTACTGGTTGTATTAGGCTCTGTGGAAACTGGTTGTCCACCATGACATCAGCTAAACTCCCATGGTCTGTAGTTTCCTCAAAATTGATCATCAAACACTGATATTCATCTGAGTACGGTTGCTGCCTGTGTAATGTTTATGTGGTTGTACAGTTATTTATCACAGGTACTGAAAGAGTTACACGAAAGGCGTCCATATTTTGATGTGAGGTACGCTGCAATTTCATATGAACATAAGGATGTGCTTTGTGTCATGCAACGAAGTCAAATTCCCATCATTGTTGATGATGTCAGAGATTAACTCAGACCTTCAGAGGTGCCAGAAATTTAGTAGGGAATTCCAGGGGAATCCACTGGAAATAAATCGTATCTGTACTAGAAGTGGATTGCTCATAGATTTGTGTGCATTTGAAATGACATGGATACAAATATCAAACTAATGCATTCGCTTTTAGCTAAACGCAAAGAAACTTTGACTAAAAACATTATTCATCCAAAGTATATTTTGCCTAATGGGCGGCAGGTATGTTAAACACACTCAACAGATACACACTGGTACTGAAAGCAGGGCTGCGGAACGTTCTCAATGGTTGCCACGTCTGTCTTTGGCAAGAATAACAGCATACTTTTACTCCGCGCTCAGAGGAAACATGACCTCCTGATTTATTAGAGAGGGGGATATTAAGTTTACGATAATCCCCTATGTGAAGCGTGCAGCAGAGAGTATTGTTGATAAAGTGCCATGGATAAGGACTCATGCACACACAGTGGAATTAAAATGTCAAACAATGGCACGAATGTGCATACTTTCTTGGATTCACGCACACAAAGCCACGTGCGTGCGCAGTCAGGCTGCATTGTATTGTGCGGTGACAGCGAGCTAGTGATCCTTGGCTGTGAAAGGGTTAATGGTGGTCATGATCCATCTATTGCAGTAGGCTGCAGGTCAATTATTCAACAGGTGATAGAGTTTCATCAACTGTCAATGCCCCTGCCAGCAGTCACATAGAGGGAAATATGCACACATGCACAACTTTTATGTCCAATAAACGACACACTGTTCCTACTAACCCATCAGTATTTTCAGATTAATGTCCTTGCCAATATATCATCCCATATATTAAACGTAATCTAGATTCTAGCGTGACTTAGGCAGCCCCTGCCGAGTCAAACACATTGATTCTTGTGTTATTCCTCTCCCCTCACAAAGACCGATGCAGACAGAACAAAGACTGATTATGGAAGGAAATTGACGGAATGCGTGTGGTGACAACACATCCTCGGTCTCCCACACACTTTTAGGGTCAGCAGCTCGGGAACACGGCGTTGTGCATGTGTGTGTTGGGACATCAATACATAATATTTTGCGCTGGGCGTGAATGGAAACATTCCATATTATCGTGGTTTTCTGAAAACACGGTGATTTATTGGTGAATTTTCCATGTGCGTGTGTTTTGTGAAGTCATTCCCGTTACACTCATAGGACCGGAACAAAACATGGATGCTGTGTTTTTCCAGCCATGCCTATTTGGCTTGTGCTCCTAAGCGAGTCGCTGTTTTGAAAATGGTGATAGCCGAGTGAAACTCCGGCACACACCTGTCGGTGATTTCATATTCCACTCAGCGGTGCTTTTATAGAGTTTCCATGACATGTATGAACTCAGAACAGACACAACCAGTCAGGAAAGTCGCGTTCTGTTCTTTTGGGATGTTTCCTGTCCAACCAGTCCGGTCACATGAAACATAAAAGCAGTAGTAGACACCAGAAAGTGTTTCATTACCTAGTAGGCCTTGTGACTCATCTGTCATCATTTTATGGGCAGCAGTTTACAGAACTTAAATCACTTTTTGTTTTCATTTTGTTTCTTTTTTTTTGCAGTCTTTCCTCTAGAATCTTTCTCCAGGCCTGGTGCAGTTGGGAGGCAGGAAGAATTTAGACTTTTTGTAGTGAAATGACGCATTAAGAAGTGAAGTTTAGAGGAAAATATAAATCAGAAAAAAAGCAATTTATTTCTTAAAAAACACTAAAAGCAAGTCTTAATATTGTCAAAAAGAATCATCCCTGCCACTACAGCGCTTCAGCGCCAACAGAAGAGATTTTGAAGGATAAATACAACGTTGTTTCGGGAACAATAAAACTAGACTTCAGCAACAAAATATCTCACAGTCGACAACAACATATTCCACAGTACCTCCATGATAATATGTGTGGTTTTGGTGGATAAAAACATTGGCGCTTTACACTATTTTTGTTTTCTAACCATGAGCATTTGAACTCATCACATGCTGTAATCACGACTTATCAACTGTAAACGGGCACTATGAAGGATCCATGACGCTAACACGGGAACAAATCTGCCAAAGTTTAGATTTTTACAGTTTTTCAGCTACCATATTTCCGTACTTAAAGATTAAGTTTCTGGCCCGTTGGTGTTGTTTTTCTTGTTTGCCGTGTCATTTGAGATCTGTTGGAGGTGTTCTTCCCTCAATTGATTTAGCGAAATGAACTCACTCGTCTCTTCGTTCGTGTTTGATGCTATCATTTGACTTTTCATCGCAGACGGGCCAACGACGCTCGCTCGGTCATGTCTGTTGTTTGACTGTGCTGTCTGTGACTGTTGTTGATTGAGTTTGATAAGAGGTTTCTGTTGTATCCCAGTCTGACAGTGCATCAAATGTCTTATCAGCTGTGGTTTATCAGAGGTTGTGCTCTATTTCGCCGACCCTCCGAGACCTTTCAAATGAAGAATCGCTCTGCTTTTGTCTTTAGACCACCAGCACACAACTAAGACACGTTTCACTCCGCTGTGGTCCACCATCCATGTGAAGAGTGCGGGACACTCACATAGACGTGCTGTCACTGACACCGTTTCTCAGTTACCAACAAACTTACATCAGCAAACTTGCACAACACAAACACAGTCCAAAGCCTGGAGCACCCAGAGATCATATCCACAGTCAGCCGGCGTCAAAGATGCGCCTTGAGAGTTGGAGAGATGGCACTGGCCTCGGGGGGTGATTAGTGTGCTGCGGCCAAAAATTGGGAGACAGTCAGAGGTTAGACTGGCAGACACTCGAGTCCTCCCCACATAATCACTCCCAGCTGTGCAGCTCACACTGTTTATCTTACAGTTCACTCCTTCAAGGGCAGTCTGCTTTCTTCTTCATCTCCTCCGTCTCTTATGTCTCTCTGAGTGGAAAGTGTTGTCCTGATGTTTTGGTACTGCTCCGTTTCCTTATTTTATATCTTTCTTCGCCTTACACACACTCCTGCAGTCACTGGTTTGCTTTGGTTGTTTGTTTTTTTTTCTTTTCTTGAACTTTCTTTCTCAAGCCTCTCACTGCATCCAATTTTCTAACACTCCCACACATTCCCTCCCTCCCTCCTTCCTTATTCCTCTCGTCTCTCCCTACCATTTTTCCCTTGTGAGGATGCCAGAATGCTTATGTTTTTATTTATTTATTTATTTGTATAGTCATATATATATATATATATACAGTATATATAATGTAATGTATAGGAACAGGAGGATGTGGAGGGACTCGTGTTAGTTGTGTTCCTCCGCTCTCTCTCTTGTCTCCTCTCTCACTCCCTCCTGAAGGGATGAAATGATATATTGCCACCTTGTTTACATCTATAGGTTTAAATATGGAGCACTAATACATTAAATGCATACATTTGACATTTGCAACAATTACATAGGACACGCTGGAAGGGCTACATCCTCTCTGCCATAATAATCAATCATCTATTTTCCTTTCTTCATGCTACAGATCTTCATCTCTCTCACCCTGCCCACCACATATGTATTTTTAGCAAGCACGAGCTGGGTCGTGGTGGTAGCATCACATTTGCAGCGGAAACCAGCGACTTCACAAATAGCATCGGTGTTACAAGTTGCAGGCCAGTTCTAAGGTGTGTTGGCTGTATTTTGCCATCCCCAACAGATGTGATAGCTAGTGGCTAAAATCTGCCTCTCGTCTCTGGTCCCTGGCAGCATGCCCTCCTCAGATTGTGTGGGTGGTAACCCAGTGTGATAACGTTGTGGAGGTCAAGGCACAGTCGTGCAGATTCTGTAAATGTCTCCATGCAAACTGATGAAGTGGACACCTGTTTTTTCCATAACAGTTTCATGGTGATGCACAACCTCAGACATCGTGTGTGGGTATTGAGAATGGCATGGAATGGAGGTTTCATAGTGTTTTGAATAGAATTTGTCAAATGAATAAGACTTAGAGGAAAGAGATCTAAGACCTAGCCAAACAAAAAGCCAAATAATGATAGCCACAGTGCCCTGGGTTTGAATCCGGTGACATGAGGTGCATTACTGCTGCCAGTGCCCTTGACCACAGCGCGTGTCTCTCAGATCAGAGACGGTAATTTGCTTGTAACCTCAGCGTTAGAAAGTGCCCTTCACTGTGTCTTACCCCTGTAATCTTCTTGATTAATTTTATAACTACACACCACGTAAGACCAACATTTTGGTGTAAATTCTCTATTAAACAGACTGTAACAGGAAGAGATCCAATCTTTGCTGCACCTCTGTTTCTTAATGTATCCACTGTATCGTAACTCAGCACTTCCAAACTCCTGTCTCTCAGATTGCGTTTGTGATGATAACTCATCCATTACCTACCATATGACAGCACTTCCACTAAGTATGTTTGTGTTCTTTAAGGTTTTTTTGCATCATTTTATCGATTTGAACAGGGACAAGAAACGAATTCTGTGAATGATACATCATTTTCTTTTGCATCACTCTTGCAATACTTGATACTCTTGTAATAAAGAGTTGCAAGTATCCCCTCTAATACAGGTACAAAGTGTTTCCTCTAATCTGTCTCCCTAAAAATCTTTTCAGAGTATCATTTCAGCATTTCTGTTTTATTTTGGTATGAACAGTAGGGAGACAGGGAGGAGGGACAGGACAAAGAGATGGGATGACATGAGCAAAGGGCACGGGTCGGAATGGAACTGAAATCCAACTTGTCTCTGTTTTCCAGGAGGCCCTGGCCTACGCTGAAGTCCAGACTGAGGCTCAATCCCAGCCACAAACCCCAGTGGACCCATCAGACCTGGTTCCCCGTCTGTGCCACTTGGTGCGGTCTGAGACAGGTTATGGTTTCAACCTCCACAGCGAGAGGTCGCGGCCCGGTCAGTACATCCGCTCCCTGGACCAGGGATCGCCCGCAGACCTCGCCGGACTCCGTCCACAAGACAGGCTCATTGAGGTATGTTTTCATTGAGATGATTTCAAGGACATTTTTGCGAACGTTGTTTTGGATAGTGTCATATTTTCTATTGTTCATCGTGTGTCTGTGTATGTGTGGTTGCCAGTAAAGGTTAAAGGAGGGTGACCAGGTGTCCCGCTTTGCTCGGGACCACACAGCATTCTCATCCCTCGTCCCTTGTCCCTCGTCCCACATATTGAGACAATGTCCTGCATTTTGAGTGGCTCTATTTTTTCAAAAGACAACGCTGCAGGACAGACTCTTTCATAAAATCTGGCTTTTTTCCAGTGGCTGTGAAGAAAGAAGGGAAGGTTCTCATCATGGGGCTGCGTGTGATGGCAATCAGAGTGCACACACGGGTCAAGCACAGGTCAACATGTCACCATCTTCACTTGGCCCTCCTGGGAAAATTGCGAGTCAATAGTCACAAACTATGCAGATTTTGGTGGAATACGATGGAGAAGGAGAAAAGTAGATGGTCGATACAGAGACGGGGAAACGCTTTACGAAGTGAAGGGACACTGTACCTGTGAAACTCACTGTTGATGATGAGAGGAATTGTATTTTTAACAGTTATTGGGATAGAAAAAGGGAATGCAAGCCAGAACAGAAGAACTGTGAAACCTCAGCTTCCTTTTCTGCTCACTGTATTTAGAGAATATGGTGGGATGGGAAAGATGCATTCGAATAAAAAGCAGGCCTATTTGTTCGCATAAGGTCTGATCTTTAACCTCCTTAGTCTCTTTTATGTGTTCACTTAGTTAGATTGACATTATATCCAAATTTTAGACTGCCTCCCACTTTTTCCCACATAAAAAATATTCTGTCCTACATTTGGTTTGTGGAGATCTGGTCATCGTTTAAACGGAGATGATGATGATGCACTCTATGTGTGTGTGTGTGTGTGTATGTGTATGTGAGTGGGTTTTATACTTTATATCTACACACTGTAGGTCGGTTGCATTGTGATCTAATCCGTGGTACAGGAATGCCTACTCGGCTTCAAACAGAGCTCTTTGACTGAAATAATGGAAATATGCTGCTAAAGTCTCAAATCCAAAGTCTGAATCGACACACAAAGTTGCCAAGTTTGCATCAGCCCACACACACTTTCCCAACACCTGATCAATTACAGATGTGACTGCAGCTGCATATACACATGTGGTGATGGAAGCTTGTCTGTCACATCTTAACTTTGCTCTGCAGGGGTTAGAGGGTCAGGGATTGGGCCCCTGTGTGTAAGAATAACAAGGCCCGGAGCCTGGACTCAATCTTTACTTTGTGTTGACTGGAGATAGAGGAGAGACGGGGTCACGGGGTGGAGGAAAGACGCCGATTAATCAAGCTGATAACAGGAGCCAAATGAGAATGGACTCGCTGACAGGGGAGCTGGGAGTAAAGGTCTTCAGGGGTCTAAAATGTTGGACGAGGTCCAAAAGCTGTAGAAAACCTCATATTAAGGTGTTTTTTTTTTTTAAAGAGATGCCACCTGAAAGGGATCTGAAGACTGTCAGACAATTGGACAAAAGCAGAGAAAGAATACCTACACTGGCAGCAGCATGAAGCACCACAAAAGTGTGTGTGTGTGTGTGTGTCTGTCTGACACACATGTAGACTTATTGATTCTATGCTTGAATATCTACCTTTAATCACATAAATAGAAACACTACCAAACTAAACTGATAGTTGTGGTGTGTGTGTGTGTGTGTGTCTGTGTTCAATGTGAGAGTAAGCAGCAGAGACCACAGTGGATATACAAGGACAAGGAGAGTTTGGAATTTGTAATTCAGACCGTAATGCAATACCTCAAAAATCTGTCTCTCTTTCTCGCATACACACACATCATTTAGAGGTCATACAGCCGGCAGCGAACGCGAAACGTGAACACGTAATCAGGTCAGCCCGTGTGTGTTATTATGTGTGAAACGGGTTAGAGGTAGTGCTGAAAGTCAGTCAACTTTCCCCAAAGAAAAAATATATGCTGGCTGATGTTAAACTTCAGTGCGCACAGACACACACACCATTCATTCCCATGACCTCTACCCTCACTAGCTATACATCAGGGCCCAAACCAGACCCTGCGGAGCAGATCAGGATTTGTGTGCGTCTGATGGAAACATTAAACAGAGGTCAAATGTAAAATGCCACATTATTGCATGTTGAATCTTTTGAACGCTTTAATGCTGCTCATGTTCCAACAGGATCCCTTACAAGCTCTGATTATTCATGTGTGGCCTGAAAATCAACTTTCAAAGACAGAAACTTTTTTCACATTGACTTTCACATGGAATTTTGTCTAAATTTAGATTAGTTTTTTTTTTTTAAAAAAACCCAACAAGAACAGTTTAAATATTATCACCTAAAGCTTGAGATTTGAAAACACTGTATTATCTGTAGCACGGTGGATTAGTGACCAGCACGTTGCCTCCCAGCGAGAGTTCGAGCCCTAGTTGTTCTGTGTGGAGTTTGCATGTTCTCCCCGAGTATCAGCTTTCCTCCCACGACCAAAGTCATGCAGCTTAGGCGAATTAGGGTATCTAAATTGGCCATAGGTGTGAATGGGTTTGTGGCGCCTCGTTGTGGGTGTATCCTGCCTTTTGCTCCAGCCCCATCGCGACCTTGACAGGGATAAGCAGTATAGATAATAGATGGATGCATTCATTGTGACTTTCTCACTACTTAGCTTTGCATTCACAAGCTACAGTGGTCAAAAATAGAAAATAAACAAACGTGGAAATTGTCAAAATAAATAGGAGTGTCCAAGTTTCTGCCATTGAAAAGTGTTGCTGTTCAGCCAAGAAGACAAAGGCACCCAGCTTGCAAATGCATTACAAGGTGATGATAACACGCCAGGTTTTAAAACCTCGTGGAGCGCTGAAATTTGTAAGTGATGACACAAAGTGTAGAAAACGGCGGGTAGTTTAAACCGACGGAACATTAGACGGCTGGTGAAAGTGTGTGGGAACATCCTGTAGCAGGTCACCGATGGTCGTAACAGCCTAACATCTCTCCATGGAGACTAAACCAAGCAACAAACACGCACGCAGAACAATCTACTACTCCAAGACAAACTGCTCAGTCAAACCAGCTGTGTGTATACGTGTATAACTATCTTGTCAGATAAGGTCCAAAGTCTGCATACTCCCTTGTGTGTCCCCTGGTGTGTGTGTCTTTTCTGCGGGCGCTCCCCTCTCTCGCCCAACCTCCAGCACCCCATGAACCTGCACACGATAGGGGACGGCTGGATTTGCGTCTTGCGTTTGCATGAGTCGGTGAATGTTAGCGTTCAGGTGAATCTGTTTGCATGCCAGAGTACTTTTTGTTTTGAATGCAAAACGGAATCCTCAGGTAACTGAGCACTGTAACCTGCGCCCGTGTGGAGGCAGAGCCTGTGTCATCTGTCAGTAGTTTGTTGCAGAGGAGGACTAACATCTCTATCTCGCTCCACTCTCTCTCTTACTCGTATCAGCAGCCAGTGTTTATAAAAGCTGTGACGAGAGCTCGGCTTTCAGCGTTTGGCAGAAACACCAACACTCAACGAACGCTCTGCCTGCTTCCAATAGAGCGTACACCAAACACTGCCTCTGAAAACGGGAAGAAACACCAAACCTACGTTCCAGCCCACATCTACATAGATACCCAGGGTTACGTATCACCATGGTGACTCATACAGATCACAGTGGGATAACCAGTTCATTCTCGATCTTCCATAGACGACACACGTCACATGGAAAACACAAACACACAACTAATCCACTGCTGTCGTCAAGCATGTGACTCCACACTCTTCATTACGCCGGCCTACAGAAAACTTTTTGCTAATTGCGGTTTGGAATCCGCATTCGATGAGATTATCTGATTGGTTGGTTCGGGATGTCATTATTGGGTTGACCACAATTATTCTGAAGGCTGCTGCATGAGTCATTTAACTTGGAGATGTTCTTAACTAAGGTTTTCAGTCTTCAGGACTTTGGGAAAAAGAAAAGGAGTTTCTGCACATTTTTAGGCGATGATCGGTCGGTCCAGTCTGAGGCCACGGGCTCGCTGTTGTTGTTTTTCCAGGATTCTGGTGATCGCCGTGAAAACTGAGCTTGCAGGTTGTTTGGGATGGATTTGGGAAGCTAAAGAGGAGATCGTGGAGTTAATGACGCGCTTCGCATCACACACGTCACACACACAGGTTGTTCTTTATCTGTCCTTATGTGTCACCCACGTATAATACACATGCACAAACCACATCAAAGATGTAACTCCTGACCTCATGACTTTGATGTCCCTCACACACACACAAAGAGACACACGCACGCATTATCCCTGAGGAATAGTCAGATGGCAAACAGGTTTCTGTGCGTTAGCACTTTTACAGTCTCCACAGTATTGTATTAATTAGCCCAGTGGGCAGAGTGCACCGTTGTGTATTGTCTTATGTGGGACGAAGAGTTAATGAAGAGCAGTGAAACATGACACAACGCCTGCTGTTTGGCCTTCTACAGAGAAGCTTGTTTTCTCTGCAGTGGTACTAACAGACAGACCGTCTAACACAGTTACCTATAATTGTACAAAACAAGTCATTTTGTTTCTTTTGTCGCATTTGACTGTATTGGCTAAGAAATTCTGGAAACAGTAGATAGTCCAGAGAGGAGAAGAGACATCTATTTTGTGTTTTCACTTCTTTCACAAGCCCATAAATTCTGCCTAATTGCCATGCATTTTGATGTTTACCATTTGTCTCACTCTGAAATGAAAGCATGCAAAAACATGCCTTTTTTTTTTACTTCTCATTCCTTTTCTTTTGTCATAAGCACCGAATTTTAAACAAATTCACCCTCAGGCCACAGACACCTGAAACCCAAACTACAGCCAGGAGCCAGGAGAGCCATGAATAATTGATTGTGTACCAACTTTAGCTTGCTGTGGTGCAAAGCTGCCTGCCTCAGAGAAACTGAGGTCTAGATGAAGCCGTTGAAACACAGGCCGCCAAAATGCATGCAACATCCAGATAAGAACCAGCGGTAAAGGGCCCGTGTGTAACGTGAGAGTTTAGGAAGGACATACAAAGTCAGTTTTATGCATACCGATTAATTCTCTCCACTTCGCTACATACGCTCATAATAGTTTCTTTCTACATGAATGTTAAAATCAAGGCCTTTTCTATTTTATTGCATTTTTTTCCCGATGTTACTGAGGTATCAGCTTCACCCGCGATCACATGTAACCCTGTCCTTTAGCCTGTCATAAACTGGTGTTGCGGGAATTCATAGTTCACACCAAGTATTTGAGTAACCCTGTGCTGTGAGGTGCAGTCTGTCTGTCAGTGGACCATCAGTATGTTGTCGCATGGCGACATCTTCTGGTAAAAATAGGTAGTGCACTGCTCTGTGAGAGGATGGAGAGTGAATGGAAAACTGACCAACACAAATTTCCCTAAAGGGACAATAAAGTTTTTCATTATCTTGAGCTGAGCGTGATCATTTTTCAAGGGTGATGTGACAAAAATGGATGTTATCTGAGCAGATGCTCTGATGATAAGATGAACAATCGGTTAATTTTGTCAGTGACGTCGGTTCAATGAATGAGTGAAATGACTTCAGTCCTCTTTTGCAGGTAAACGGTGTGAACATCGAGGGCATGCGGCATGCAGAGGTGGTGGCCTTCATTAAGACTGGAGGAGATGAGACCCAGCTGCTGGTCGTGGATCCGGACACGGACGAACACTTCAAGAGGATGGGGATTGTCCCTACTGTCCACCATGTCAGAGGTAAAGCTGCACCACCCAGAAGGCCATGTGGTGGACAAGACATTTATTTCCAATGATGCATCTGTGACAAGATCACTCCACCCCAGGAACTGAGCGCTTGTATTTACAGGTTACAGGTCAAATGAACAGATTGCGCTTGTTCATCCACTGCTTTCTGCACGAGATTTAGTTTGGTTCGCCATTAAAAAGAAGCAGTGACAGAAAATAACTTAAATTTGGATATTTGCATTTATATTAATTTAGCGAGACAGATTTAATATCTCTGGAAACTAAGAACAAGAATTTAAAATGCCGTTGCTGGATAAAGTAATGATGATGGACTCATTACTAGCCTCCTTTTTTTCACAGATTATGATGGCCCGTCCATGTCCAACGGCTCCCCCAGCCCTCAGATGAACGGGAGCTCCACACAGTCCATCAGGTCCACACGCTCGGACCTTAGCACACAGGTGAGCAGTGGTCCTTCATGTATCGTGCCGTGTTTGTTTCTACGGTCAAGTCTCTAACCACAATCCCTCTGTCTGTCCACCTTTCCATCTCCTTATATCTCGTGTCCAGCTCGCCGACGATGAGGGGAGTCGCCTCTTAGACCCTTTCGCTCAGCTCGGCCTACATCTGAGCACTACAGCTGCTGAGGCGAAGCTGAAGGCCCATGCCAAGCGAGCCAAGAAGAGGGCGCCGCAGATGGACTGGACAAGCAAATACCAGCTATTCAGCAGCTTCTGAGACAGGAAACACAAACAAAACTTCAAAGATCAAAGGAGAGAGATAGGAGACCTCTGCGGCTCTCTGCGATGATGAGGTTGAGTAGCGGGAGAATATCTTCAAACCACAGAAATTATTTCCTCTTTGACCAACCAGGAAGCAGGAACCAAAAAAGAGCAAAGACAGTAAAATTGCATCTGATATGCAACAAAGGGATAGCATTTTACAGTGGACTTCACTTCGCACGTCTCTACAGGAACTCTAACTGCTATTTTCCACATTTTCCCATCAAAGTACATCACACACTAACGGTGTACCAACTTTTCTAAAATAACTCAGCATGCCATTACAGCAAATGGACGAAGAAGAGGAAGAAATCATCACATGGATTAAAAAGTGCATGCCGCATCTCTGACACGATGAAACATTTATCCATTCTACTCACACACACACAGGAAAAGCTACTTCATGTACTTTTATCTCGAGGGAATATTGCACATTTCCAGATATTCACAGATGCTTATGGCTCGCTCTCTACATTAAAAATTCCATTCTCTTCACTCCAAAAACTTTCAAGAGACCATTATTTTTATATTTAAGTACAAAGAAAAGAATCCCAAGAACACAGAATACACCTTTACATACTTTCATGGACATTGTGAACTTAATGATTGTGGACGCTGCGGGCGCTTTGGGAGGGAAGACCGCCGATACCCAGAGGTGGAGGAAAAGTTGAACCCAGTCACACCCTGGCCTGCTCACATGTTTGACATTGGTCATTGACCAAGAAGAAATCTGACAGAGAAGTGATCTTATATGTATCTATGTATATTTTACAGAGTTCAGTTACAAATCCTGAGCAGTTTGGCTTCAGATCTAATTGTCCAAATGAATTTGTCTCTTTAGCAGCGTACATTAATTGGAATGCATGTATCACCACTAATAATGTTCATAAAAAGAATGCTCTCGTGCACACGTGCACAACATAGCAAAGGGGAAAAGCCACTAATAATAAATGTATTAAGAAAGTGAATAATGAAGACTGGAAACATGTTGAAAGGAGACGGTGTGTGTTAGGTTTTTCAGTGAACTGCTTCATGTGTACACTAGAGGGTGATGTCACCCAGCAAACAGGCCACGGTGGTACTTAACCTAAGACAGTAGCAAAGAAAGCAGGGTATTTATCTTAGCAACATTAACTTACTATGTTAAATCACATGTAGGAAAGATGGAAGGTTTTTTTCCCGAGATTTATTTTTCATGGGATTAGGCAGCAGTGAAGTGAGAGGTCCTTCATCAGTGGTAATGTCATGTGAACGACAGTTTTATGTTGTTCCCCTGTTACATTTGACGGCTTGCCTGCTATTTCTAAGTAAGTGGACAAAGGGAGATCAGAAAGTGTGTTATGATTCAGACATTTGTTACAGAAGGAAAATCCAGTATGGAAGGCGTCCATATATAATATAACAAATCAGTATTAATTATCCTAATTCTCACTTAGCATTATGGAGGGATAAGCACAACTACATCATTCTACCTACATCACTGAAAGAACATGATCAGGATATGACTGTCATAAAATACAGTTGAAAGGGGGACTCCAGCGATTTCAAACATCTGATTCAGTTTGCCTCATAAGGAGCAGAATTCAGGATGTGAAACAAGCCTATGACTGATACCTGTAGAAGGTGCTGTGCTTTGTAGCGTGAGACCTTCGCCTCAAAACAGTCACAGTCTGGTCACACCTGTGTGATAGTTACAGCAGACCTGTACTTAGGGGGACAAATGGAAACTAGTCTGTATTAACAGGACTGTACACCCTTAAAATTCCCTCAAACCTTCTGCCCTTAATTTACATACTTTCCTACGCTTGTAACATATAGGGTTCAGCATGTTTTCACAAGCTGAGTCGTCCTTCCTGTGACTGATTAACAGAATTTGATGTGTAAAATCAAATTCAAGTTAGAGTTATCCTCAGTTTTGTTGATTAAGAAGGATGGCAAAATGAGTGGCATAACTTTTCTACTCAAATCAATAAACTCTATTCGTCACCTAGAGGGCAATAGATTTTCTTTAAAAGGGTACATAAGCACAACTTTGTCAACAAATGGTCAATACTGCGGATTCAGAAGCATTTTTAAGGTTTTCAGTGACATTATAAGCTCTTCTCAGCCTCAATAGATTAAATTCATCTGTGCAGTTAAACTATGAGCGTGGAGTGAGGAGGTTTTGGGTTGTGGGAGGCGGGGCAGGGATGCTGTGGAGGTTCCACAGAGACAGCCTGTGGGAGCCACTGAGCTTATTGGGGATTATTACACATACAGGGACAGCTGTCATACACATGCTCACCCACATTTGGAAATACAGCATTGTATAATCCCCGGGAGATGTGGAAAGAAAGAATGTATTCACGATGCAGTACTAAGGGCATTATCATTCCTAAACATTCCGCTAATATTCCTTTAATGCTTTGTAACACGCGGGACGGCTGGTGGGAGACATGTTCGATCTGGTCACACCATCACTGTTCCTCTGGAGTCCACGCTAAATAGTCGTTGTGTTGTCGTGGATCTAACGTTCATGTTTTTGTAGTAGGGCTCACATCTATCACTCTGTCAAACCCACAGCAGAACACAATGTAAACATGGCTGATGTTTATAGGAGCATACAGTATATATGGGCGGGTTGCATTTTATCAATAAAGTGTGACTATGGCGTTCTGGATTTGGGTGTATTGCTTTCATTGTGTTGCTCTCTTTCTTCTTTACCATGCAGTAACCTGTTTGTGAGTATCTTTATCACTCACTACTACTATTGCTCATTCTCTCTGTCGTCTGTCTCTCTCTCTCTCTCTCGCTCCATTATGCCAGTGATGGCGTATAGTTTCAGCCTGTTCTCATAATTCTCCACCAGCCACCTGCTGTGGGCTTTCAGTCCATTCAAAGGTCGAGAGCGAGCGAGAGACAGAGTGAGAGTGAGTGTGTGTGTGTGTGTCTTCACGTATACAGCAGATGTTTTCTCTGCGTGCATCAGCATCATCATCACAGGAAGACAGATTTGGAACCCATGATGACGCCACACCAAAAATCTTCACACAGCAGATCTGCTCAGAGAAAAAGTCGGACATGTGAGTTCCCTGCTCACTAGGTGGCGCACAAAAAGCATTTAGCATCCAGGAAACGAGCCAAATACTGGTAGCGTGAGGCCATGGGTACATCCAGTGCCCCACCTGATCTTTTTATCGAAATGCAATGCCACACGCGGGCGGATTATCAAACTCCCTGGAGGCTGCGGTACGGCCGGGCAGTGACGCCAGCACATCAAAGGACAGCAGCAGTTCAAAGCGGGCTGCAATTTCAGAGCAGTATGAGCAGGAGAACAGCAACAGAGAATGGCACCACAGGTGGGCACTTTCTGTTTATGCTGTTCCAGCCCATACAGACATTTCTATTTGTTATTGATGATAGATGATTGCTTGGCCCACACCTTGTCTTCTTCCAACCCCCAGGACTTTAAGTTCTTTTCCTAATAAACAATTTTTAACCACTTTTCATTTGTTCTTTCCGTCACTTTATTCTCCTTCACCTCCCTCCTTCTTTCCTCTGTCCTCCATTTCTGCACAGCACGATATCCGCGGCCCCACCCCTACCACCACAATCCCACCCAACTTCAGAGTGGCACCCACTTAACGCTGCCAGGGCTGCCCAGGATACAGCGGTGCCTGCAAGGGGAGAGAAACCAGGGCAGAGGATGGGGGGGGGGGTCCCATCCCCATGGTAACTGTGTGTTTTTGTTAGTGCTCGTGAGTCAGACAAGCAGTGACTCACAGTCAGGAGGAAACACACACACACACACACACACACATAGTCACATTCATGCTCGCACTCCTACTCACTCAAAGGGAAGCCAAATAAGGACAGCTACACCAACATGTACAGAGAGGGAGAATGAGAGGACAGCAAAAAAAAAAGAGAGAAAAACAGAAAAAGAAAAGAAAGAAGGGGAGCGAGCGAGCAAGCAAGCGAGCGAGTTGGATAATTTATACTAACCCACAAAACTCAAGAATGGAAAGCACACAGAGGGAAAGACAGCACGCAGGATAGATGAAAAGAGCGAGGATAGAGGCCGGGGATGAAGTGCAAAATGGAGCGAGGCAGAGCAGCCAGGGGGGGAACGAGCACGGGCACCTACCCACTCCCAGGAGCACCCTTCATGTGGGTGGGGGTGGCGGAAACACACACAAACACACCCAGTTTATGCACACCTTAGCTTAGATCACAAAAGAACCAATTTATTGTCTGGCGCCTGCACACGTACGGGGAGGCCACCTGGTTTTACAAATCAAACAGGACTTCTCTGATTCCAGCTGCAGATATAAAGTTACTTTGCATTACTTAGTATTTCCTCCGGGGTAAAAAGAAAATAAACGTCTTCGTAAGGTCGATTGAGATTTGTGTGTTTCTCATTGGGCTAGTAAACAAAGCCTGAGGAGCAGATTACATAATCTTTTATCTTCGTGAATCCGATTTGTTCCAAGCTTCTTCTCTTTGTCATCTCTGTCTTGCTGACTGATGCGTTTACGTTCCCATGGCCTACTCTTTTAAGCGGAGGATGACAGACTTTATTTACGCTGCCTGCAGGTTTATGTGTGTAGGCTATGATTTTCGTACACTCACAGACCATTACTCATCCCACAGGTTTAATGTGTATTTTGGCTACCGTCAGCCTTAACAGCGTGGTTCTGTGTGTATGTGTGTGTGTATGAGTGAGTGCTTGACAAATGTGGTACAGCAGCAGATTGGAGACCACCGAGCACAGACCCTTTATCCTGTCCATAAAGATGCATCGTCGGTAGTATTTAACGGTAACGCACAAACCGTGATCAAGGTTTTCAATGTGACACTTACAGATATATAGACATACAGATAAACACACTCTCTCTCGCTCTCTCCCTTTTGATAGAGCTTTGTTCTAATCAATAAATAATAAACCTAATCCCACACAGTCAATAGTCTCAAAATGTATTAATATACAAGTAAAAATACTGAAAATAAATCATTATCTGTGTGTGTTTTTATGTCCTGTCACTTTTTGTGTGTGTCTCTCTCTCTCTCTCACACATACTGTAATGGTTTAACAGCCAATCAGATCCTTTCTTTCCAGGTTTATCTCAGCAGACAACATGCCAGAAGTGTCGCCTGTACAGAGGTTTGCACGGTATATTTTGCGAGTTTCACAACACGAGTGCTATGTGGACCGGCCGCAGGATGTTCAAAGTTCACGAAGACAAAAGATGCCTTCAATGATAATCAAAAGCCTGTTTTTCAACCAGACTCTTGTGTCTTCCACTCCCGTGTACATTCTCTCTCCCCTGTACAGCAGG
The DNA here is from genome assembly GCA_900303265.1 of Brotula barbata. Taxonomy (NCBI): domain Eukaryota; kingdom Metazoa; phylum Chordata; class Actinopteri; order Ophidiiformes; family Ophidiidae; genus Brotula; species Brotula barbata. The sequence goes on along the minus strand of OMNV01001058.1, from coordinate 10,831 downwards.
TGAGCCGGAGACAGGTGGCAAGAGCACAAGATGGTGGTTTGAGGTTTATGGGGCAAAACAGGGGGTCAAAAATCACCGCTAAGTGGGCCAGCAGCTGGGAATCAACTTTAGAGGCTGATGTAGGAGTCGGGAAGCTAACGAGGCATGGTGGAATGTGGTGCGGGGCTGTAAACAGTACAGGACATTGGGGAGAGTGTGTGTGTCTGTTAGCACACAAGTGATTAATGAGATGAAGGAAGTGACCAGGCAGCGTGTCACTCCAGATGATGTCAGCAGTTGAATGGAGGAACAGAAACACAGATAGTCTTCCTCTCTCGCTGACCACCACTGACTCTATCACACTCTTGTACGTACGTACAGTACACCAATATCAATATTTGTTTTACTTTGTAAGATCTCTTCTCTTTTTTTCTGCCTCTTTCTTGCAGTCACAAACCCATTAACCCCCGTCGCCGTCATCATTAGATTACACAGCTCATCATCGATTCTTGTTGCAGTCATCCCTGCAATCAACAGTCGTAGACAACAGTGACAACTCTGTGATTTCAGATCAGCATCGGCCCTTTTCAGTCCGTAATGACGCTCCGTGATTCTTTTGAGCTCACGTCAACAAATTCCACCTCGGATTCTTCTTTGTTTGTGTGTCCAAAGAACTTGACTGTTCACCAGGTTCCCCCAGCAGCCAGGCCCCGACGGCTGGACCGCTCCCCATCGGGGCCAGCTGGCCGACTGGGTGGTCACTTGGTTCGGTCCACAGACTTGTTGGCGAAATGTCTGATTGAATGCCTGGATGAAAAGGTGGATGAATGAACACATGGGTGAACACATGGACGACTGGCGGTCTACGTCGGCAGAAACGGCAACCGGCGCCAGCAGAGTGGAGGAAGGTGCCACAGATGGAGAAGAGAGCTGGTAGCGGAGAAGGGAGGATGGTAAAGATAAGAAAACAAAAGGAGAGAGATAGAGAGCGATGCAGTGAATGACTGAGTAAGCAATGAGTGAGAACTGTGGAAAGGTGGGGGGGGGGGCT